>JBBPPG010001158.1:0-10662 GCA_038091855.1 Leccinellum luteum
AGGTGCTGGACGAGCAATTTTACACGGTCTATTGCACCAACAATTGGAATTCTTCGCCCGACTTTGTAACTGCGGGCGTGTGGGCGGTCCAAGAATATAGTGGTCCAACTGATTCGCTGGTCGTTGTCGCACATGTTCGGGGCGCGCAGTTTCGCAGGGTGAGGCTGACGAGCCTGTTTCGAAGGCTGGAGATTGCTGCGGCAAATCCAAAGGAAAAACGGAGCCGGATGCGCACGAATTCGAATGCAATCATCACGCTAGCAGCTCCGCGCAGCGTCATATTTACTCGTTCGCGTTCCAACACACGGACTACTATGTTTTGTGGGGGTGGGATTGGCATTGGCGAAATAGATACAGACGGATTTTGGTCGAGGAGTTGTAGCGGGCCGACTTCGCCGTGGACGTTGGTTTCGGGGAGCGGGGAGGTGTTTGAAAAGAAAAAGCAACCTTGCGCAGGTGTGATGGGCATAGACGGTGAGCGTATCCGTGCGATCATGGCTGAGGTTCTTGGGATCGCGGACAGCAAGGGGATTGGGGGGACGAAGCCGATTTGCGTTCGCTCGGGCTCAACTCACTGGGATCGATCGAGGCGCAACAGGCATTGAGGGTCGCGTTGGGCTGGTCTATTCCACACGACATCTTTGTGAGGTGCCCGACGCTCTTCGCAGGGAGGGTTCTCCATCTCCAGATTGTCGCGGTCACGACAGCGACGACCTACCGAGAGTCTTGTCGTTGCAACGGTGCCCCAGCAGCTTGCACACTCTGATTTATCTAGTGCATGACGGGGACGTTTGGGCGCTTGGCGATCCTCGTTTCCTTTGCGATGAGCCATGGGAGAGTTTGGAGGATATGGCGCGGGCGTTCGCGTTGGCGATTGAGCAGCACGCGAACGGTGATGAATTGATCCTCGGAGGTCCGTCCTTTTTCGCATCGACATCCGACTGAGGTGGTATGACCATGGGTAACTTTGCAGGCTGGTCGTTTGGAGGTGTTGTTACGTTCTGTCGCCTTTGAGCCCGAAAATGAGAAGAACTTAGAGCAGAAACGAGCTCAAATGTCCTCGGCGGTGACCCGAGTCTGGAACAAGGCTCACAGCCTGCAAGCGCGAGAAGTGGGCAGATCAGATCGATCATCAGTGCATCCTGAAGCGAAGGACAGTGTACACATACGTTGTCTTCTTTTGATTCTGGGTCGTCTTGGAGGAAGAATCCAGGTATGGTCTAGCAAAAGAGATTGGTCAGCCTGAGTGAACCATCGACCTGAGGTGAATTTCCATTGACCTGGCACTAATCGCTGAGGGACTCTCAGCTGTACTCACCGTGTATCATAGTTCGCCCATGGATGTCGTAGACAACGTCACTCAGGCTGTGAACCCGTCGCACTGGAGGAAAACGATAAGACCCTTGATCGCAGATCAGCGTGCTCGGGGTACGGTGGGCCACGTTGCAGGCTGGCAGTTTGGTGACTGTTTGCTTCTCTTTCACCAGACGCTCTCTTATACAACACTTCGGACTTGGACCGCTCGAGAACTTCAATCACGTGTTTCACGTTCCAGAGTCCAGCAACCAAACGCTGTGTGCCTGCCCTTATCGGTGCACCTAAAAACGTGACAGCCACTGGCACTGATGTGACAGTTGGTAAACCACGTGCTCCCTTTGTCAGTTTGTTCTCATGGACAAAGTACGTTAGTATTATAAGCTCTTTTCTTTGTCTAGCATCACCTACCGAGAGGACGGCGTAGCCCCGACGTGAAGGTGGTTGTAAAGGACACTGTTCGGTAAGTACATATGTACGCGCAGAGCGGGCTGATCTCACCGTGCGCCCCGTGGTATACCGTTTCCCCCCCAATGTGATGTTTGCACGCCGCATTGAAGTCTTCCATGTCGAAAATGCTTCTCACGCATGCCCATCGGATAGGCAAAAGAAGATCCCGAAGTCGCTCGGCAACGCGGCTAATCCCATTACTGCAATGGATGACTTCGGAGTGGACGGCATCCGGTTTTATCTAGCACGCGTCGACGTCGGTATGTATGATATTTGTCGTTGGGATGGAGAATTGATGACATACATTCGTTTAGTAGAGTGAAAGACCATGCAGACGAGACGCGGAATGCACTTGGTAACTATTTCATTCGAGTGACATCCAATATCAGAAGTTGTGTTACCCGTTATGACGGCTTCCTCTGATTCACTGGCGCTCCATGATCTGTTTTCGAGACATTAGAAACACCGACGAATCTGTTGGGCACAACTGTGAATTAGCAGGTGCACTTCATATGATTTCTGTTGCTGAAGCACATGGGTCGTTTATTGTCTCACGTGGAAACACACCAGCGATGGGACAAGCCAACGCTTCCCGTATAGAGCGTACTCCAGTTCTATTGCCCACCCGTCTCTATTTTCGCTGGCCATGGCCGGTTTCCAGGGCGTCGTGTCTGGGGCCTTTGGATGTCCTCAGGGTGAGATTGGCATTCAGCCCTCTGAAAGGTTATGCAGTCCCTGGGTATAAGTTTAACAGGAATGTTCAATTGAAAGAACACGGCAAAGACGATACAACCTGTACCATTGGGTTAAGCTCATAGATTAACCTTTTTCTCGATGTCCAGGTGCCGGATCCCATTTCCATCCTGAGCCTGCCATTTTTGGTCCGATTTCCCACCACTAGAGTCTAACGGTATTTGGTGGGAAAACCTGGAACCAAGTTTGTATATAGAGTCGGGGAACAAATTGTGTTCTCCGATGAGTCCGAACATTGTCATATATTGAATATTTTCCATGTTTTCAGGCTAGTCTACTACTAAGCAATTATCGAGCCTCAATTGTGATTTTGTGCTTAGTCTACCAGTGTCAGCAGGTCGCTCAGACCACTGGTACATGTGGGAGGAGTCATTCGTGCGGACTCGGCGGTAATACGCTGGCTTTCCTAGTATATGATGTTTCACCTGAGTGGATTGACACTGCCAGCACCTCATTCCCATAAGACCACACGCCAACTGACAAATCCCCAATCTCGTTCTTATTCATGGACATCTCACGCCGAGCACTACCTATCTACACGGCCCAAGATATGCCAGGCAAAGCCATGGGCTCGGTCTTGGGTGTGTTCTCTAACGTTGAATCCACTGGCAGTCCTTGTTTGCCGCCCGATTCCCTGTCTCCTTGCTCATCAGCACCATCATCGCCTGATTCGTCAGTTGAAGGGTTGATTCAGGTGCTCAGCGACCATGATACCAGCAGCGAGGTGAGCAGCAGCACTGTCAGGCTCAGGGTGGTGCTTACCGGATCCTGTGCGTCACTGTGCTGGTCCAATTGTTTCGAACTAGGAAAACGAGAACGTACCTGAGCTTTTTCGTCATGCTGACCAGCAAGGCGACCTGTGGCACAGTGCACTGCGGGCAAAGAAAGCTGCTATGGAAAGCTTGTTACGTGCTCAGAAATCGCTCGAGAACATAGAAGCATCAATCGGACAACACCTTTCCGAGGAGGTCATAGAAAATGTCAATGCACAATTTTTGTCTGCGTTAGATCCGTCTATTCCAGAGGCTTCTTACCTTTCAACCATTGGTCGCGCTGTTGTTCGCCCGTTTTTATATTGTACACAACTTGTTCGGGACAATTCTTGTACCAGATCCCCAGGGAGAGGCTCCCCCTATGCCAGACTTTCTAAGAACAAGGCTGTTGCTCAGTAGTTGCATGAGGATGAACATGAAAGGTTTCAAGTCAGTCCTTCCTCAACTACGCATGATATATTACTTACCAAATTACCCTTAGTTATGATGCGCTAGTAGTAGTGTCACAGTATAGCGTCGATTCAGAAGGACATTAGAACAGTTTGTTGTGTTTTGTATTCCTCGAAGCGAATTTTATGTTCGCTTGTCAAACATCAAATAAGTGCCATAGTAGTGAGGGTTTCTCCACAAGAACGTGCTAGTAGTAGTAGAATCTAAGCGAATTTTTAACGACATTTAAAGCTCAACTACCCCTCAATTGTGACCTCGTGTACCATTACGCTGACATACTCTGCAAGAACCCTGAGAAGCGCCGACGCCCACAGACAAACTTTGGTTTGGAATTGCTGCATGATCACCTACCAACTGTACTAGTTGGGTATTCATCGACCGTATTTCTTCAATAATGTTAGACAACAGTTGCTTCACCGAGTCTGAGTCTGCCGAAACTCGGGCTTTCTTTGAAGGATTGTCACACTTATCGGGGCTGGAGTCAGATTCAACACGAAGACGTTTTCGAGGAATAAGTTTCCGCCCAGCACCTAAGCGCGTCACTAGTAATCAGACGAGTTTCTAGTGCGAATGGGGATGACAATTACCAACTTACCCCCTGGATTGTGGTTGCACAGCTGTGGGCTCGAGAGCCTACACAAACCCGAATTACTTTCAGCTTGAGTCAGTTGAAGAGGTCCCTGATTCATTGGAGGCTCAAAAGCTGTTGATCAAGGTCACTTGGCAGTGATGTTGCCATGAAGAAACACATACGTTTAGCTTGGCGTCTGCCAGTGTCTGCTGAGAATATCATAGGCGTGGCGAGGTCAGTGCTTCCGAGATCATTGTTTTTAAGTGCCAGAATCGCTACCGATACCGCTCGCATGATAATGTCGTACACAGTACGTCGACTGGCGATCGCTCACTGCTGGTAAAACCATTACCGTCGCTTAAGCGGTGAGCTGCCGATCCTGGAGGAAAGCCGCACTAAGTATCAATGGGAATTTCTATTATGCGGTCCAGGTCACTGTGTATTTTGCAGGCACACCTAGATTTTCCGTCAAAGAATCCTCCTACAAGTACGCCGCCCCGTAGCTCTTCGGAGATCAGCTTGGTGCAAACTTATAGCGAGTCGTTAAAATTGTAGGGGAGCTTTGTTACTCGACAAAGGGCACTAGGTTGTGCACGTGGTTGAGACATTTTCCCATCCGTACATTCGAGTCGATGCTTGGTTGGTCGCTAAAACTTGTTGGTGGCGGGCTACATGACTGACAAAGTCAAGCTTGTAGCAGTGGTGGGAAATCCGGGGTTGTGCACGTGCTTGGCTTCCGAATGACCACGGTGATGGGAATATGAATAGGCGTCCGAATTTTCCCACTCCTTCAAAAATCCGCAGATCGGAGGGCACCAACCCGTCCTCGCTAGCCTCCTCGCATCGCGTAGATTTTCTCGTCTCACAAAGGCAATGCAAGCGACTTCCCATCTGCATAGTGAGCTTGTTCGCCTACCACGACGTGCAGCATATATAAAAGGTTTGTCATTCGAGAGTCTCGCCGTTGCCCCCAATCTGACCTCTATCTTGATGTCTACAACCACTGACTCTGATAATCCTCCTGCATCGGGTAGGAAGCGTCTATCTTCTAACGCTCTGCAGTTGGGCCCAAGAAAGAAACCGTGAGCGTCTTTTTTAATCTGACCGTCGGCGAGCTTACCATTGCAGCAGGACTACTCAGGATCCCTTGGTCCACCACGGGTGCCACTTTGGCAGAAGCGTCCATGCGTTCTGTAACATACAGACTCTTATCACAAACGGTATCCAGTTCATGTCCGGAGATGACCACGAAGATTCTCTGACAGCTGCGTGCGTCATCATGAACGTTCAGTTTCTCGATTACTTCTGACCTAACCGGCAGTGAAAGAAAGGAATATGTCGCGTTTCGCGAGCTTCTTCGGATCGTTCCTGGATTAGAGGCACGACTTATGGAATCCTCGGAGGAAGAGGCTATCGGAATAGCGGACCTGGTACGTTCGTCATTGACATTAACAAATATACTTACTCCTCAGCTCCACAGATTCAGAAAGGCACCAATGGCGCTCGCGCTGACGATACAAAGGGAATGAAGGGCCCGATTATTGACTGGATTACGCCGAAAGGCCAGTCGCTTAGTCCTCACATCCCTCGTAACGTGAAGTCTGGGCGCGGCTTCAATCATGATCGTACCGGAGCTCTGATCTGCCCGGCAGGTCTTGATTGGAATAATCACGAGTGAGTCGTCTTTTTTTCTTGTTGTTTTATTGAATTGTTTGGTATGGTCGTGGTGGACAGGACTCGTACGAAACTCGCGAATGGCGAACTGCAAGTCGCGGGAGACCAGTGGCCAATCTTTTTATATGCGAATTATATGTATGATCCTGATGACCCATGGAATGGGCTACTCCGCAGTGGCCTACTTGTGGCGGTATGTACTAACAATATGGATATTGTATTGCTACCTACTGAAGTCGACTGATAAAGGCATTCAAACACGTTTTCACGTCACCTAGTTCGGTGGATCAGGAACCGAAGGCCACACGCTCCGGCAATGCACGCATTCACGGGATGCGATCAGTTACGAAGGCCTCGCTGGCCTATGTTGCGACACAGGTACGTGATCATGAACATATGTATGAAAAAACTCATTCTCTTTTAGGCTCGATTTGCATTAACCTCGGCACAAGTGTTCTCTCGCACTGACTTAGTCACAGATTCTGAGCGCTTCTACACAAGTATTCTGGAGCTGCTTGATGATGCGGAGGAAAAGGATGAAGTCGATCAGTTGATGGTATGGTGGAATCGGTAAGGTTTATCCCTTGGTTAATCTATCAACTAAATCAAGAGAGCAGGCAGATATTTCCTCTATACTCTGAGGTCGAACGGTTGCCAACTAAGAATAGTGCCCTTGCGAGGATCCGTCAGAAGCGTGCAGAATTCAACGAGAGGAATGTGGCGGGGACTTAATTAGGCAGCCCGTTACATCTTGCCGCTTAGTAGTAATATCCGTTTGTGATAATGTTATGTAATGTCTGCAATATGCTAATAGGCGAAGTATAACTCAATCACAAAAGAGTTACATTTCAATGATATGATTGAGTAAATGTAATGTTATATTTAGCAGTGAGCAAAACTTGGTCAAATGCATCAATATTGAAATCATTCTAATATATGAACATGACTTATAATAAACAGTGCCATGATGATAGTCTATTATATTATCAAGGCAAATATATTTCATTTTCATATCATAGATATAGTGGTTCATCTGTGCATTATTCATGATACATATTATAGGTCAGATCTTTACAATCATAATAATAATATATGATTATATATTCCTGTCCTCATTGTCAGGTCTGCACCACTATAGAGGTATTTATAGTCATTTTGATAGCATTGATATACCTGATCATAGTGCCCCTTATGGTAGCATAGATCTGAAGTAGAGAATAGAAATATGTGATTATGTATATTATTATGGTTATGAAGATCAGATTAATAATATGTATCAGGAAGAATGCAATGAACCAATGTATCTATGATGTGAAAATGAACACAGTGTCCCTTGTGATAGTATAGATCTAAAGTGGAGAATAGAAATGTGTGATCATATATGTTATCATGATTATAAAGATCAGATCCATAATGTATATCAGGAAGAATGCAATGAACCAATGTATCTGTGACATGGAAATGGACACAGTTCTCCCTATGGTAGTATAGATCTAAGGTAGAGGATAGAAATATGTGATCATATATGTTATTATGGTTATGAAGATCAGATCCATAATGTATATCAGGAAGAATGCAGTGAACCAATATATCTATGATGTGAAAATGGACACAGTTCTCCTTATGATAGTATAGATCTGAAGTGGAGAATAGAAATGTGTGATCATGTGTGTTATTATGGTTATGAAGATCAGATCCATAATGTATATCAGGAAGAATGCAGTGAACCAATATATCTATGATGTGAAAATGGACACAATTCTCCTTATGGTAGTATAGATCTAAAGCAGAGAATAGGAATGTATGATGATATAGGTTATTATGATTATAAAGATCAGATCCATAATGTATATCAGGAAGAATGCAATGAACCAATGTATCTATGATATGAAAATGGACACAGTTCTCCTTATGGTAGTATTGATCTAAAGTCTTAGAGAATATAAATAAATGATCATTTACATCAACTTCTATATAGTAGACATATCTGATCATGTCTATTATAACAACTTTATGATCTGAAATGAATTATCATGCTTGTCAACCCTCACATGGAGTATCTAGCATGATCCAAATAGATATCAGAATTATGATTTCAGGTGTACCTGACAGCTATGCTAATGGTATATAAGAGTTGAGCAAACTGTCATCAATTTCCTGATGTGAATCGTTCCAGTCATCATACTCGGGTACAAAATTAGAAGTCCGAGTTATAAAGGAGGGATCTCTGGAATCTAAACCATGTTTCCAGGTACCATCATGTCATCTCTGAGTATCTCCGTGATAGTTCTCTAACTTCCGGGCAACTTTCTCCTCCTTCCATTGAATCGCAGGTGGGCGATATAACCCATTAGATATGGCCTATGATTGACTCTCATAAACATTTCGTCTACGAGGAATGAAGGAGTGGGACAAACTGGAACCGGCAATATTCATGCCAGTGTCATCGTTCAGTTCAGCAATAGCCAAAACTGCTTCGGTGTATGAGGATTGCAAGTCCTGCATTTTCTCAGAAGGAGAAATACCTGTCTCGGATGTGTCCCATCCGGTATGAACATACGTGGAGGAGGAATTCTCTTCATCATCAAGTTGAACGTCATCTGTGTATGATTGAATGAAACTCTTGGTGGTATAATCACCGGTACTACCTTGTTCCTTGTCGATAGCCATATTGGCTTCTGGTATCTCAACAGTCATACTGTTGGTATCGACAGAGCTGACAAGGTTTGCAAAGTTACCTGTGGTAACATTGTTATCCTTTCCTTTACCTTTATTGTCCTTTCGCTTCTGGTAATTATCACGGTTGTGTTGATTACCCTTGTTGTAACCACCGCGACCTCAAGAAGGTCTTCCACCACCACGTCCTCTAACCGGACCAGATCTCGGAGCGTTATTGTTATAACCTCCGGAATTGTTGTTGTTGGAAGAGTTCCAAGGATGTTGTGGTCCAGGACCTTGTCGAATGGTGGATGTGCGATTAGCACGGGACTGTTTATTGTCCCCACCAGAAGAGATACGGTGAGCAAGGGTCTTCCGGGTTAGACCGGAGGTACGAGTATTGATCTCGTTGGCAATCCGAGGAAGGATTGTGTCAACGGTAAAGTCCGTGGTAGAAGTAATTGACTGAGTGGTATTGGAAATCATGATATCGAAGGAACCAGGAAGGCGAGAAAGGAGAATCATAGCACGAAGGTGGGAAGGAATGTCAAGGCCAGCATTATGGAGTTCGTTAAACAAGGAGGTGATCTTAGCAATCCCTTCAGAGATGTGATCATCTGTGATGTTACAATGTTAGATGGTGTTAAAGATGCGGTACTGTCCAGGTATGCCTTTCTTTCCGAAAATGTCAGCAAGACCATCCCAGAGAGTCATGGCAAGGGAAGGATGGGTGATAGCGACAGTATTTATCTGTCGGGGTTGGTAGTCCCAACAGACCATTGACTGTAGCTCTAGACTCATTGTGGAGGCTAGGAAACTGATGATTTTAGCATCTATGGTCTCCCACTTGAGTTTAGCGGGGTCATCGGCTTGAGTAGCACGAGTACAGGCACCAGTAACAAATGACCATCCAGACATCATCTTGAGTGGACCCATGACAGCGGTAATCCACCCAGTATAGTTACATAGATGATCTGACAAGAACAGGTACACATCTGAAGACTTCTTTGGCAATCAGAAAGTCCGAAGGAGCAACAATGATGCCAGCCATGATGATCTATAGAGAATAAAGGATCTGTTCATAAACATCAGTTATATGAAAAGGGGATAATTGGAACCAAAAAGGTAAAGCCGCATGCTCCGCTGCTGCTTCTTCATCCCATATGTCATAGTAGTCTGCCATATGATCCCGAGGAAGTGCGTAAGCATCGGGATCTCTATCTTCCTCTTCTCCGTCAGATAGCAGAGAGGATCGGAATGATTGTCCATCCCACTCTTGCATATCGTCATGAAGTTCCTGGAGTGATGATTGAAGCAAGAAATCTAGATCTCCAGATAGGGATCTGGGCAAAGGATTATCGTTGAGGGTCTCCGGAACTGCAAATTCCCTTCTATATTGTCTTCTCTTGAGTCTAGCCAAACGGCTTCTTTCCCTGTCTTCTGGTAATCTCCGTTTTAATATCCACTCCACCGTACGTAAGTGTTTTGTATCTGTTGGTGGTATCCAGGGAATAGAAGTGTTTTCCCATGGATCGTCTCGATTTATTCTTAGGAGGTTATCCCAGAATAACGTCGGAAAGTAATGTGGATTTTTAATTGTAGCGGGAAACTCCGGATCTCTATTCCCAGATTCTAAGTAGGGAGTAGGAAAGAAAGCGTAAGCACAAGAGAAGTATGGCATATGTAAACCTCGAGATAAAAAGAAGATAGATGAAAAAGGAATTGTTACATTATTATGATTGGTTCCCAGCAAGTTGGTTAGCTCGGTTACGCTCTCGGATGCGTACCGATCTCCTAACCGCCAACTCGGAGTAAGGACCCCGCGATCTACATAACTCCCATAGACTTTGTACCACCGCTTCAGGTCTGGACTCAACAAATCCATGTGCTTCGGCAAGTCCGGTCCGCTCGTAATTGAAAACGTTGAGGTGGAGGGAGATGTCGGGCCAGTGGCAGTTGAGACGGGTTTCAGGACCTACGGAAAAGTCCTGGAAGTTAGCGTAAGCCCAGTCCATAGTA
>JBBPPG010001159.1:0-10644 GCA_038091855.1 Leccinellum luteum
TAATACCATGTCCATTCATCCTTCATTCTGCTCTGGAAATGACAGACAGTGAGTTGACCTCACTGCACAGTTCCCATCCACCCTGACCATCATCCTCGATCCACTGCGCCGTGAGACCCATAAACGAGGCTTTGGTTTGGTCAACTGACCAGAGGTCGGTTGTAGTCAAAACACGGCCAGTCGTGGAAGACTAATAAAATAAGAATTAGATAGATTTGGAAGAATAAAACATGTTATTCTCACATTAATCCTTTTCTTGAGAGACTCTACAAACTTGAGGAACGTGTTGTAGATGTATGTTGTAATATCGTGTGTTGATGGTAAGTCGATGGCCTTCGTGTTTGGCCGCATCGCAACTAAACAATTCCTAAACAATGTCTTGTTTGCGACTACAAGACTCTATTCAATAAAGGTAAACCGTTAAGTAATTGTGTTACCAAAAGTGAAGTGCTGACAGTTTCACTTACTTGGTCGTCACACACGACAAACTCAGCAACAGCTTTCAACACACCCTCCCTCGTGAACTCCTTGGACTTTGATGTCTTTTGAACTGTCCCATCCAGCATCCGTTGCCCCTTCTTTGCATTCATTTGTGCCTTCACGATATTACGCGGCATCGTGTAGTGGTTTTCTTTCAGGTTTTGTGCGGCGCAACGCTCTCGGTACAACTCGTAATGGCCATGAATATGCTGCCGACACGAAGAGTTGGAACCAATGTGAAATGCTTTGCGCTTTTCATGTTTTTGGATGTACACTTCATCTTCCCTTTGGCGTGCGGTAAGTACTTGTTGTCTTCTAATACACTCAGACTCACTTGCAAACATTGCACCAACGCCCCTTCAGGACCTCAACCACTCCATTCGAAAGATAGAACTTGACCTTACACATATCGGAGAAAATGGTGAGCAAGTCCTTGGCACGCTCCTTCTTTATGGGCTGCACTTCATATTCCATTCCACTGTCTTCTTCTGATGAGTCCTGCATGCTGACGTTAGTACTTTAGCCACTCCAAGTCATCAACATCCAGCCTCACCCCATTTCCCTTGCTGCCACCGTCATCTTGAGTAACTTCACTCGAGGCCCTCGCTGACATCAACTCAACAACCTCATCATCGCTGTCAAGCATGGCTACTGACTCAATATCGGACCTTCCATGACAATATGATGCAACCAATGTGCGACGAGAAGCCACTGATGTGCGACGAGAAGTAACCGACGTGTGATAGGAGGTAGCAGAAACTGAGGCATACGAAGTGATGGACGAACGACGAGACCCAACCGAGGAGCGACGTGAGTAAACAGATCAGGCATCATCGGGCATAGTCTTGGTGCCCGAACGGTGACGCTTTCGCACTGGTGAGTCTACACTAGTGTCTTGCTCGACTCGGAAATCATCTGACTCTTCATCATGTTCTACGGATCACTCAGTCGACAAATTGCGGTGTCACTTTTTTCCCCCGCTCTGTTTTGGTGTTCAGGGTGGCCGTGGCTTTGCCACTTTCCTTGACTGTGGTGATCGACTAATGACCTTTTCGGTTGGTCGCCAGTCACAGCCAGATTTTTGAAGAGAATTTGACATGACTCGGAGGTTGAGGAGACAATACAAAAGTGGGTGGGGAATTTTTTAGTCCCATTCTAAGTTATTATATGAGGTAGTGTCGCATGGCAAGCACGTTGCACAATGTTTGGTACTTAGTTTACAACACGCTAATCAGTATTTCCAACCTGTCCCAACCTGTTCACTGAGTCCCGACTGGTCTCAACCGGTTACAATAAGGTTGCAACCAGTCCATGCAGTGACTGGTTGCAACCAGTTGCAACCGCACTGGCGACTGGATGCAACCGGTCATCATCGGTTTCGGTTGCGGTTGCCCAGCTATGCTAGATATAAAAAACCGGTCACGGTCCGGTTGCCCCAAAAAAGGGAAAAAAACTGGACCGGACCAGACTTTAAAACACTAATCCTTCTTGAAAACACTGTTCTACATGATGTATATCTGCTGCCAACTCATCCATGTTCATGTAGGTTAACGTATGACCCTTAAAGGTCATCTCTCTCTGTTGCTGTTTGCGAGGTTTGAAGTGTTCCTTGCAAGACCACTCTTTTCCACAACAGTAGCACAATCCTGCCACACGAGCTGCTCTGATATCCATGGACACTCCACTAGTGGCGCTGAATGTACCGGGGGTATTTGGTCCAACTGCTTTTGCTTGCATTGGGGCAGGTGTGGTTGTGGTTTGGGTCATAGTAGGCTTCTTCCACGTAGAAGACAACGTGTTCAAAGAGGTAGATTTGCGAGCAGATATCTCATGCAGAGTACAGTCTGCATCTTTTAACTCTTCGATCCATTCTTTGAACGTCCCTGTCTTGACAATGCCTTTGGTTTGGCATTCTACGAACTCGACAATTTCATTCTTTACACCATTCCTCAGGACATTGATCAAAACCTTGGACATTGCTTTGACATTGACTTCAGCTTCAAAGATCAAATGACACATGCAGACTATGAATTCTTCGATGGACTCTTTGTTATATTGTTTCATTGTTGTAAATTTAACAAAGATGTCTCGTTTGTCAGACTCATTGGTAAACTCTTTGATGAGCTCTTGAATGAAAACCTTGATGTCCCACTTCATCTGGTCTTCATTTTGTCTACACCAAAGGTCTGCAAAGCGTCCTGCAGCATTGTTACCCATCATGTATGAGAGAGTGATGAGAATGTGTTGGCGTCTGTCGGGTCTAGGGTAATTGAACCCGGTAAGGTACAAGCTCAGTGTTCGCACCCACTGCTTGAACTTCTTGTCTCCTGTAAATAGCTCTGGTTTGGCTGTCACTGATTTTCCCAGACCATCTCTCGAATTCAAAGGTGGTGTCTTCACGGTTTAGAAGCCAGACAAGAAACGGGCCTTGTCTGGGCTCAGCATATCCACTCGAGGAATTTTGACTTGGTACCTCAGTTGGGGCTGACGAATTGAGGGCAGAGTAGGTAAAGGTCAGCCTCAGGGAGTAGGTGACATATTTGCACCAAGCTTTGTAGGATTGGGCAGATTGATCGTTGGTCAAAGTGCCACCATGAGCAGCATGTTTGGCGGGGGCCCCACAGAAGCAGGGTCTTATGTGTGCACCTCTTTCCAGGTCATGTAATCGACATAAAATTCCTCCAAGGTGGAATATATGTGGGAACCCATTGTATGGATATTCCATATAGGAGATATAGGGATCAGGGAGGCACAACTCGCCATCATGAACTGAAGGGGGTTATGAATCGATGCGGCAATGCCCCCTGTGGTATCTGTCTCTAATGCTGCTGCTTGCTGGAGTCCCAATGAAGCGGCTTTGAGTACCAACAAAGGCCTCAATGTCAACTCAGGTCATGTCGATGAAGTCATTGGACTCAGGAATGTCATATAAGATGGAGATGGAAATGGTGATAGTATGAATCTGTGGTGATACTCACAAAGAGACCAACGACACAGGAAGATGAATGTATAGGGAAAGCTGTAAAAGAAACTGCATCACAAGCACAGTCGTTTGTCGAAGGAACCAGAGGATTCGGGTTTTTACTCGTCAACCCTAGCTTGCCAGCACTAAAACATTGTCCCTCTGGTGGTTAACACGGGGGAGCGGTGTTTTATAATCGACATGATGTTAAGATTGTTCATGCAAAACCCGATGACTTTATCATATTTGTCTCTATGCTGTGGCCTCTCATCCCACAGATCCACGTCTAGTCCACTATGATGAATCCTAACAGTCCCAGGAACTTTATTCTTACTTCAGGTGCAGGGCGGGTTAGGCCTACTAGGTATGCACTGTTACGCCGGACGAGCATATGAATAGCGTGGGGACAGAGTGCTAGTCTCTAGAAGGTAGCCCATTCAGGGGTTCTCTTTAACGTCGATGTGATGGATTTCCCTTGTCTCTGGGATCCGAGAACGTGTTTAATGTCAAGCGTGTATAATGTGCTGGGGTGAAAGACAGCACCCGACAGGAAGTGAATCCGAGGAAGGGTCTTGAAGAAGATCAACGGAAGAAGCAAAGTGCTTCTCCGAAGGCAAAAGTAAAATGAAAAGAAGTCGGGCATGCAAAGTGCACGAAGTATATTTGATATTATGTTAGGCAACTGCCTTACACAACTCAATGGAAGACAATGAAGAGGAAATAATAAATTGTATATTGAGAATATCAAATGTAAGGAATCATACATGCAGGTATCGACTCTTATATACTTGTCCGTATGTACTTTAGGGTAAGCTTATGGAATGTTCTACATTATTCTACTGTATTCTCAGGAACTTCCATGATTGGATCAATGATAATATCAGGTTATGGCATAGATTCAAAGGGTTTTGACAGGTGTGGAAGAGTAGACCAAGTCTGAGAGAGCTACTATGAGACTCGGAGGAGCCAGAGGAGTCAAGATCACTAGCTTCTTCATCAAACTGCTCCTCAAGGTCAGCCTGTTGGAGCTGCTGAGCTAATTCTAGTGCAGTGTGGAGCTCCTGAAGTAAAATATGTTTTTCTGAGCATTGGAGCATTGCAAAGAGGAAGGAAAAGGGGGAGAAAAGGCTGGCAATACATTTTCAGAATGATTTTAATATACATATGCCTACTTCCCACTAATTCCCTTGCACCAGGGCACCTGAGAATGCACTGTGATGCAAAAACTCACTGTGCATCTCCTTCCTACCAAGCATGCTTTCTCAATTTGGATTTGAGCGCACACCACACCAGGAATGCTTGCATGAACTTAAATTCCATTTTTGGAATATAACTAATGTGGCAAGTGTGGCACGCAACACTGAGTTTGAATATTTGATGGATTACTTAAGTTCCTGCTCGACTTTTCAATAACACTCTGAACCACTCTGACAAGTTACAACTGTCAGAGCAGTTTCAGAGGGTGTCAGAAAGCCCTTGAGTAAGGCTAATAATTGGAGCTGGTTAGACTGATCAAACAGATGCCATGATCTCATTGTAGAAAAGCTTGTCAACTTACTCCATTTGTTTTGAGTCACTAAGCATCTATATCAGGATCATTGTCACAGTGAGTGAGTCCTAGTTCTTTCTGATACTACAAATTACTCCAAGTTGGAACCTTTCCACTCAGCACTACAGTTTGTCGGTTGTCCTAACTGTGACCATGACTCTGAGTTGAACTCAGACTTAACAATAGTATGTGACCTAACTCGAGTTCCCTTTATCAGATATGTGTCTGTGGTCGACAGTTCACAGATCTTGGTCCCTTTACTTGGCATGAGAAGAGATGTAGGAGAGGAAAAAAGAGACTTTCTAGTGCACTTTCCAAAGCAAAGGAGGTTTATCAGTGGAAATGAGTGGAGAATCAACCACTTGGTAGTATTCAGTCTGAGTTAAGGTCCAATGGACCTTCTGATCTCATGCCAATAGAACAGGTAAGGTAAATCAAATACTTATTGCAACTGAACTTCAAATCCTCTTAGGACTCCTCAAGCCTTTTATGCATTTCTCCTAAGCCAACACCATACAACCAAGTGGCTTTGGATGCCAGTACTACTCAGAACTCAGAGGACAACTTGTCTCTGGCTCAACATAGAGGATGCTAGCTGAATCATTGTTGGCTACCTAAGAGATTTAGGGATTACCTCCCCAAAGCACTCCAGCCACTTCCTCCTATGCAGAAACAAATGACAATTCCTGTAGCTGCTTCTCTGTCACCATCTCAGAATTTATCACCGGTATAGTCATGTCTCCAATCTGCTTATACTGCTATCTCAGTAACTTTCACCACACAGAAAGATATGTTCAGACTCTTCTGTTGATATTGCACTAAGCAATCCCATTCACATGATCCTGATGATACTCTTGAAAACCAGAATCTGAATCATGCCAGCTCAAATGCAAACAAGGCCACAAACCCTTTCTTTCCATATCCAAATGAGAGCTCTTTTCAGTTGGGTAAATGGTATTGGAATGGTGGTGCCCAGAAGTCCAAAGCAAGCTTCAGTGACCTTCTCAGTATCCTTGGTGATGAAAATTTTCAGGTTGAAGACATCCAGGATACTAGTTGGAATGCAACCAACTGAAAACTGGATTCTAATGATTTTGACTGCTCAGATATGGAAGAATGGTTGAATGAGGAAAGATCATGGCACCACACTCCCATCGCAATATCAGTCCTGTTCCACAGTCACTCACAACACTCTGGGCCTCAGATCCATACTCCTGCCCAGCTATATCATTGCTCTCTGGTATCTGTTATCAAAGAGAAAGTTATGGACCCTGTACATGCCCTGCTTTTTCATTATGAGCCATATGAGCTCCTCTGGCACCCACCACACAAGGATTGTGAAGTTTGTGTTCATGGCAAGTTGTACACATCCCTAACGTTTATGAAGGCACACCAGGAACTACTGGAACTACTGGGCAAGCCAGGGTGCAACCTTCTATGTGTAGTTATGGGGTTGATGTTTTTGTCTGATGCAACTCATCTGACCTCATTTGGAAATCAGAAATTATGGCTGCTATATGTGTACTTTGGTAATGAGTCCAAGTACTGTAGATGCCAACCCTCTGCACACACTTGCACACATGCTGCATACTTTCAATCTGTGAGGGTTCAGACATACAATTTAACTTAGTGTTCATCCCATGTGCACTAGCTCCCAGATGAATTCAAGGATGTTGTATCCAAACATGCTAGGAGTAAGTCATCTAGTGGTGTCTTTTTTACCCACTGTTCCTGAGAATTATTCCATGTGCAATGGAAGGTACTTCTAGATGAGGAGTTCCTTGAGGCCTATGAACATGATATCATCATAATGTGTTGTGATGGAGCTCAAAGGTGCTTCTATCCTCACATACTTACGTAATGTGAAAACTGACCAATTTCTTACCAGATGCTCCCAAAGATATCTTTCATACAACCTATTCAGCGATACTTTGAATTGTTCTTGGAGATGAACATTCCGGAGTCCTTCTCAAGCCAGAGATATCTACAACAAGCCTGTAGTTCTCTCCAAGTGTAGCAGACATGTTTTCTTAGCCCAATATGTCAACTGATGAAAAAATAAAGCCTGACTGGTGAATGCTCTCAGTGAAGTTGACTCACATGGAAGGGAATCTTTTCCTTGATATAACAAACAACACAAATGAACCCCCCCTTCAGAGCTTTGATCTCTTGAAGACTAATACATCCCTCCACAGTCTCTGCTTACAGTGATGTCGCGTTCTGCAAGCTCTTTTTCATTTTCCTTTGACTGCAGCTCCAAAGATGCAGAGGCACTGGAAGGCTTTCCCAGCACCTCTCAAGTTGAAATTCCAGCTTTGAGAGATTCAATGTATTCATACATCAAGTCTTGGGTCCTTCAGGTTGAAGTAGAGGACCAAGCCCCCTACTTCAACCTCGCATATGTGCTGTCCATCCTTCTGGACAAACTCTATAGGCCCAAAAGCTGAGATAACTGTGAGCTTTTGGGAGCCGAGGAGAAAGCACTCGTTCAATCCCTGGAGTATAGGTGCCTCCACATCTCTCCAACCACAACAAAACTTCCATGTGAAACTGAGGCTCATAACTGCTGGGCAGCATGTGTTAGTAGGCTTAAAGCAAGGGCAAACTTCTATCCCAGTTACATCCTCAAACCCAAAATCACCTCAAGATTCCAGTGGACATTGAGCAAAGTTCTTCAATCTTCAAACATACAAAATTCATGCATTAGGTGACTATACATCACAGATCAGGGAGTATGGAACTACAGACTCTTATTCTATGCAAGCTGTGTGTACAGCATCTCTGTGATATTTCTTATGTATAATGCTCAAGGTCAACTTTTCAAACAAAACAATCTCTTTCAAGTCTTTTCCATTTAGTACCTTGAACTACCTTCCCATTGGCAGTCATGGTTTCCCTCCATTTTCTGCTATGTCCAATAATGACCACAATAATACTGGTGGTTCCGCTATGGAGTCTGTCTCTGGCCGAAAGCATGCACATCCATATGCACTGGAACTCAGCTCAAGAAAGAAAGCATTAGTCATGGTCCTCAAAACTTGAATGAGAATCTGATATTAATATATTGCCTTTTTAAATACTAGCATGAGCCAAGATCCTCTAGTGCACCATGGTTAGCACTTTGGCTGCACAGTAGGCTACATGCCTTTTGCAATGTGCAAACTTTATCCACAGATGGGATAGTCATGATTAGTGATAACACAGACCAGAACCTAGAGTCATTGACTGCTGAGTAAGATGACTAGATCTATTGTTCCCTCAGGCTATGTATCTCTGCTCACCAGTTGTCAGGGAACATATGGAATATTCAGTCTTTTGGGAGCTCCTCAAGAGTATACCAGGATTAGAATAGTGGCTGATGGAATTCACAGAAGAGAATGTGATTGCGATCGCAGAATTGGTGAGTGCTCAAGATTGTTACACACTGGCTTCAACCAACACCACGAAACAGATCCAGAAAGGTGTCAATGGTTCAAGGGCAGATGACACTAAGAGTATGAAAAGTGCAATCATTGACTGGATTACTCCAAAGGGTCAAGCGCTGAATCCCCACATCCCTTGAAATGTCAAAGCTGGATGCAGATTCAATCACAAGTGCACGGGTGCACTTCTTTGCTCTGCAAGCCTTGACTGGGCCAATTCCAAGTAAGTTCTAGCCCAAGCTTGTTGCACTACCTATGGTTGCTCAAGTAAATAAATCTCACCCTGTAGGACAAAACTAAAATTAAGTAGTGGGCAGATTCAAGTTGCAGGAGATCAGTGGCCCATTCTATTGTATGCTAACTACACATATGACTCCAAAGACCCATGAAATGGACTCCTACATAGTGGACTCTTGATTTTCATGAGTATTGAACTGGATAACAATGGTTTCTACTTGATTGTGAATGATCTTTCAATCTACTTCTTAGGCATTTAAACACATATTCATCTCTCTGAGCTCCGTCGACCAGGAGCCCAAGGCAACTAGATCTGGAAATGCTCACATTCATGGCATGTGCTGCATGACCAAGGCATCTATTGTCTATGTTGCAACTCAGATTCATTATCTCATTCTCTCGTGTTCTCATGGCCTGGGGAACAAGTGCTAATGCCTGACATAGGTTTGCTTCTCACTGACCTTAGCATAGGTGTTTTCATGCACTGATCTGGTTACAGATTCCAAGAGGTTCTATAACAGCATACTTGAGCTTCTGGAGGACATAGATGAGAAGGATGAAGTGGAACAGCTTCTGAGTTGATGGAATCAGTAGGTTTTCAAGCTATATGATACCATTCACATTGCTTAAAGGGAACTTCAGCCAAATATTTCCTGCTTATGCAAATGTGGAGCGCCTGCCTTCTAAGAACAGTGCACTGGCTAGAATCCAAGAGAAAAGGGTTGCACAGAAGGAGGTCACTGTTATGCTTGGCCCGGGTAGGGACGAGCGTAGCCTCTGTGAACGGGGATGTTGCCTAAAGCAATGGGATGAGCGATGGTGAGTCGCTGGAGAGACGAGCGATCGAGAGTCGCCGGAGTATGAGTAGCTTCAAGGGCTACCGGAGAAGTCAAGTGTATCTGCGACACGAGACTTAGGTGAGGTCGAATGCCTCCAAGGAGTATGCTCAACCTAAGGGGAAGGTTAGCACGGGACGAAGGAGTAAAGCATAGCATCTAGTCAAAAGCAGGACGAGGGCTTTCAGAGGATCTTCCCGCAAAGGGGTGGCTACAAGGGTATGGGCTAGATTGGACAAGTACGAGAGTACAGGGGAGTCCAGAGGAGATCTAGCTTGGGGTATCTAAGTAACTCGACGAGGTTTATATAGGTAAATGAGAAGGGCATATGACTAAGTAGATGGAACATCGTGGAACACGATGGAAGGAATATGAGTAATCCGCAGTAAGAAATGAGTCATGAAGACTGCGGATGCGTAAGCATACAATCTAAGAATAGAACAATGACTAAAGGATTATGAAGCGGATGAGTAATTCGCAGTATAGAATGTGCAAGAAGCTACAGATTAGTAATGGTACATGACAAAGACGAGTCGAAGAATGAGGCGAAGAAAAGAAACGATAGGGGCAAGTCGTAACATTACCCCCCGGTTATGGTTCAGTTTCCAACTGAACTAGTCTCCACGGCAGGGGGAGCCGGACTCGGACGTGTTCGCATATGCGGTGTCATCCCAAGTGTCGTTGTCGACACATGTATCATCATCAGAAGGAGGAGGGCGATGAGCCGTTTGTCGGCGAGGAGGAGGTACAGGATGAGCGGATCTGTAAGAGGAACGGGAGGAGCGAGAAGACCAAGTGGAGCGGGACGACTGTGGGGAGGAAGCAGGGGATGGGACAAACGTGGGACGTCGAAGAGGGCATCGGTTTTAAGTATGACCGGGATGCCAGCGAAGACAGGTAGGGCATTGGTAAAACGGGCAGTCTACCCTTACGTGTCCTAGGCAGTGGCAATGAAAGCAGGCCTCATGATAGCGGGGGTGCGTCCTAGGAAGGGGGTTATCACCGTGGTTCCCAGTCCAGATGGCTTCGGTACGTTCCAGGGCATCGATCTCGGTGGGGGTGAGTGGTTCGCTCAAGGCAGATGGCGTGTGTGGGGAAGGGATGCGTTCTTGATGCGCTAGTTCTGCTAAGTAGCGATCGAGGTCCTGTAAAAATTCC
>JBBPPG010001160.1:0-10623 GCA_038091855.1 Leccinellum luteum
AGACATGTTGAATGATTGTCAGCTGATGCTCAGTCTGATATATACCCTGCAATGAGTACATATTAAATATCATATGATAACAAGTGAGGGTCATAGTGATAGCATAAATCCTAAAGTTGTGAGAAACCACGTGTACAGTAGTATCTCTGCAACATCAGCAATAAACTATCAGGTTAGCAACTCTCCGACTACTAGTCACACCCTCAGTGAGTCAGCTGCAAGTTCTCAATTACATACATCATAAACAGCAAAAGAATATTGCTAAATTTAACAAGCCAGATTTGATTTCCTTGTCCATCAGGATCACCTTGTTTATACACCCTAACCAGTAACAAAAAGACATGATTGTGATACTGTTCTTGTCACCACCTCTTCCTCCCAAATCTGAGCTAGAGCATCAAATCAACCTTGTTGAGTAGACACACATGCACTGCCTGGCATATTCTATCATGACTCAGGACCAGAACGTCGACCAACATGACACAAATAAAAATAAACTGGACAAGGCAGACAAGGAAGCTCAGACATAGCCAGGCAAACAGCACTCATTATGCACATTTGTACCTACAGGTCATCAAACTTCGTCATGGCTTTGTTGCTGCTAAAGAGTAGATACCGACACTCCCAATGGATAGGAAAAGGCTATAGATAATTGCACTGACTTGTGGACATCTATGTTTTCCGGCAGAACATAAAAACCTCCGAGGTTGATGCCATGTGGATGGCTGATAATCATGGAGATAGATGTGGATACAGCAAAGGGCAGATTGGCGTTGCAAATGGTAGTTGTGGAAGCCATGGATATTTGTGATGGTCGGCAATGGTAGTGTTGAAACTTTGGAGTAAAAATTTGGACGAAGAGTGGAGTACACAGCTCTTGACCTTTTGACTTAGGAGTATTAGGACAACGGCATTGAAGAGGGTTTATAGTCTACCAACAAGTCGAGAACGTTGGATGGCATATTATGAAGGGCTGAACCGCTCACCACCATATACTATATGCAATGCTCACAGAGTAAAGAACCATTGGAAATCAAAAGTAGATTCGGCTCATTGCAAAAAGAGGGCCGAGTGATCCTGATCACTTGCATTGATTCATTTTCGTGCAGACAGAGAGCGGGAAAGGTCAAGGCTGACGTTGCTATGAGAGGAGATCCTGCGAGAGATATTGACCCCATTAGTGGATGTCAAGGGCTCCCAGCCCTTCAACAGCTTCTCTACACTGAGAATGAATGCAATGAGTAGGCACACTGCACTCTCTTGCAAACTATCCCGGAAGGCAGAACTAACATCCTCCAGATTTGTGCAGGGTCATCTAACATGCCACTACGAACGGGGGTCATGCGCATGTGACAGTAGGTGAGTGTGCTAGTACAAGGAGGGTCTATTTGGGAGAAAGAATTTATATGTGCAGTTGTGAGCATTGGGGCTCTGGTCTATTTGAAAGATTCTAAGTCATTCTCCTGAACTGCATCGATTGAACCACAGACCTGGAACCATTTTCTCTGTGACAGAAGCCTGGTATCAATATTGCGGGCCAGTATGAGATACCACGTTCTGTGCCTTTCGTGTTCTGCTTGGCGATAAGGGCAGTAGCCTGAGGTGCACAAGTTGAATCCGAGTGTGAATAGGGTTGAAGAGCAGGAGGACTGACAGGTTCGCCAGCACATGTGCTGTATTCGCTAGTTCGACTCCTGTTATCAGCATCGGGTCACAGCTGTCTCTTCTTGTCCTCTCACTCCACAGTGCGACTATCTTCTCCCGGTATCCGGAGCGTTACCTGAGAGGTCATCGGAGAGCCAGCAAGTCTGATGTCACCAGGTTAAACCCTTCACAGCCATGAAGGTTGAGTGCCTCAGGGAGAGTATTGGTCATTGGCTGTAGTTGTATGTGCAGGACGATCTTCCTTGTATCTAGTCACGGAAGGAGGCATAGCTTGTACATAATGGGTGACAGGACCTTTGTGATGGTAAAGAGGCCTTGTTCTAATGTGTGTATGTTTGTTTGTATGACCAAACATAACCAAATAACAGTTGATTTCAATGTAATGAGCCAAGGGTGCAAAACTGTTGCAATGGTATTGATGTTTTGAAATGGCTGTATCTTTGCAGTATGTAAGCGAAATCACATGACCCTGGGGACAAAGTCGTAGCTAAGGGTTTGTACTTTATTTGCTCCCACCAAAGCAAAGTGACATTCCCACGAGTGATTGCGGGGCACTTCGCACCCCGGTTTGGGGTTAGGCATTGCAACAGTTTTGCACCTCACTGTATAAACATGAATATTGTCTGTGATGGTTATTGGGACTGCAAGTTGGAACTTGTGATATGCTACATTCTCAAGCTAGTAGTGGTGGCAAGTAGGGGAGGGTTCAGCAAAGAAGTCAGGAAAGCTGGTTCAAAAATAACTCATGGTTCAAGTTAGCATATATTTTAGAAAGAGTATAAGAATTTTAATCCACATACTATCACTGGTCGCCAGGGTAATCCGAGCCTGTCCCAAAACTCGACGAATATCCAGACTGTCTGATAACCAACCATGCCTGACTAACATGTGTTTCCACCTCTAAAAGACCTTGTTCTGCCTGCTGGACCTGCAAATGACTACACTCCAGTCATAGCAGGTTGTACATAACAAGTTGGTTTGCACACTGCTTTTGGATCTTGCATAGCTTGCACTCGGCATGCACTATCTCAAGAATAAGCTCTGCTTTGGAATGGGAGTTCGGCATTGGAAGGATACCCTTTCAAGAAACTGCTAGTAAGTTATATGCAAAATTGGACATGACAATAACTTACCCAGATGCTACTAGTAGTAGCATTGATATTCTCTTGCATTTGAAGGAACATACCATTCATTTGGTAGAGATCTAAATCTTGCTTCAGGAAAAAATCACCCAGTCTGCTAGGTCATATACTTGGGCTTGAGGGATGCATTATTGATGGAACAGAATGCTGAGGTGAACATGAAGCTGAGTACGTATGTTATCCACGCAATGAGTCATATGTGAGAAATAATGATGCAGGGGTGATCAATCAGAAAAGTCATTGACTGATTTAAAATGCCAAAGTAGTGAGGCTCACTGGCAGAGCATAGATGTAAGACATAATTAAATATTTATCATAGCCTCCAAGTACTCATCTTCTCTATACACATTGCAATAACAAGACATAGTAGTAACTTGAATGGAGATTGTCAACATGCTCAGCCCAAGCACTGAATAAGCTGTGCTCACAATTGCTCATGATCAATTCATCATTACAGTAGTATATCCACCACTGAACAGACCCAACTTAGTTGTTGAAGGCTGCATAGTCATGGTCACAGGACTCTGCACAAGGCTTCAAGAAGGAGTGAGAAACATGGATTTTGGAGGCAATGAATGAAATACTTGTAGCAGAATTATAGACAATTGTTGCAGCAGAGAAAACAACTTGTGCCACTCTAGATCCAAGAGTTAGGGGATAGAAGCAGGAAACATGGGCTTTGGAGATGACAGATAGCATTGTCCATATGGAGGTTGGGGGCAGTATGAGGCATTGACTTCTTTCTTGATGGGAGTATGTAAGAGTTGGAAAGCACTAGGATTGATAAGCACTGCTCGTATAAACACAACAGGACATACCTGATAAAGCCACACATCCAAACCTATCTTGGGATTGGTGCCCAGGCATGATCTTGGCCTCTGTCTGGGACTGGACAGATTGGCTCCATAGGTCGATACCATCAAAACTGGTATTCATAGTTTAACTGTTATCTCGACAAAATGAAACAGCTTGCCAACTTCTGGGAAAGAGTGGAAGGAGATTCTCACTGACAGACAATGACAACACACCACTTTTCACTATTGTTTATGATCGTGTTTTGGTAACTTGATCAACAAAAAATAGAGGGCTAGCAGGTGAATCAGTACAATGACAGTGACCAATTGTGACATGTGTGACCCACCAAGTTGGTGATTTGCCAGTCATGTGCTATGTACTCAGCAAAGTGAGCACAGCCATGACCAGCTGTAGTGCCAACATAAACAATGATACTATGAGTGCATGAGCAAAAATGGAGCCTTCAATGACCATAGACATACTCATAGTAAATATGAGTTCTTTATTGCAGACAATGTGCAGACTCGAGTAAATACCACACAAGTAAATTTGATGAACACAAGGACAAGGTTAGTGAATGTGAGATAAGACACTGAAAAGGTACCATTAGGCACAAAATGAGGGGTGATGGCTATGTTGGCATCATTGTTAGCAGCTGCAAGGGTGCATAAGTGATGATGGGGGGAATAACCAGAGGCACTATAGCAGTGTCAAGATGGGTGTATGGCTCTGCAGTCAGACAAGCTGGTTGCATTGAGGTTATTCAGGGGTGATGGTGGTAAATGAGTTGGTGGCTGTGGTTATCTTGCTGTTGTGTACTGTTGTTGCTGCTATGTCTGAGCATGCTGTTAGAGAAAGAGAGAGAGCAAGGAACACAAGGGGAGATGAACATAACATGTCATTTTTGCAATGCTCGACAAGGCCACAAAAAAATTGAAGGAAGTCCCAGTCTTTCATACACTTGTGCTTGTCATGGTAGTCCCCAGCTCGACCTCCTCATGGACAATCTTACTATTCAGAATCACAGTAAATTTCCTCATACAGTCCTTTGTGTGGTAGAGGTTGAAGTATATCCAGAGCACCACTGTAAAGTGTGCCAGTATCATGGATGACTTGTCCGGTGAAGAAGAGCAACTTGCTGGGGTGGACTCATCAAGGATCTGCCAGCTTCTGGCTTGAAATGACTTGGAAATGTGATGTAGCCACCATTGGCCAAGATCAGTTCCCATGCACAGCCACTTATCATCTGCCTTTGCAAGATTCACTCTGTGCTTCTGCAGCCATGACTGAATGATGATGACAAGATCAAAGATGATTGGAGGAAAGTGAGGAGTACCTGTTTATATTGAAAGGAAGAGAGACCATGGGCAATCTGTGAATTGTCAAAAGAATCAGTAAATGAGAACTATTTTGGTGATATACAGACCGACCTGAGATGCTATGTTTAACAACATGAGTGGTTGCATAGGAGCATCCTGGGGCTAGAAGGGGTCTGAGTCATTGTAGCCTTTATCCACAAGGTGCAAAGAGAGGTAGCAGTAGTTGAAGAGCAATATAGTAAGTAACTTGAGGATTCACTGGAAAGCATGTGCAGAATCTTAGATTATGTCATTATTTGTTTACTGCAATCAAATCCAAAGTCTTGGAAATTGACTTTTCTCAACTGTCAAGTTCACATGCCCAGTGGAGATTAAGCCATCTCTCTCACCCACTTATTAGCTGGTATGTCAATGCAACAATAACAAAGGTAACAATGGCAACAATCAGGATGGGAACAGGGATGGATGGACGATGGGGAGGGAGGGGAAACCTGTTGACATGGACTATGGCATGACAGCGGCAATCAACGTCAATAAAAATTACATGCACATCCTTCTTATCTGTAATGACAATGGTGATAGCAATCAATGCATGCACACATGCCCTCTCATCCCACTCCCTCACGTGCAATGTCTCTAAACAATGTGATGACACCCTACCCTCATCCCCATCTCCTTGCCTCTACTATCACGGTTGAGCATATCTATAATTAGACTCACCCTTAATCAGTGAGTCTATTGATATCCCAGGGGTACACATTGTCTTGTTTAACTCTTTACTGCAGATGTATCAGCAAACCAACCTTTTTGCTTACAGAGATCACAGAGCACACAGCATACATATAATCTGGTTGTTGATGCTCCCAACTTATTACTTGATAAGTGCAGAAAGCTTAGGGATGCGAGCTAATCACTGATAGGGGACTTAGGGAGCACACTGGAGTCCACTGTGAGTAACTAAAGATGATATTGAGCGAAATACAATGAGCTACTGACCTGGAGTCCACTATGAGTAACTGAAGAAGCAAAACAGTGGACTCGAAGGTTTAAGTAATGTTTGGAAATATCCGAATAACTAGCAGCCACAATCAGCCACAATGGTGGGAAAAGTAATCACAACTTGAAGAAAGAGTATAGAGCGGCCACAAAGGCCTAGAATAACGAGGAAAGTTGGGGAATAGGAAAGTGGACCATGAGCAATCCAATGGTGATGGTTAGGAACAGCGCCATAAGCTAAAAACACTACAATAAGGTGAAAGAGTCAAAAGAGTGTGAAATCAACAGAAGTAACATTACTTACATATATAGATCAAGCAACTACCGCTTTTGTTCCAGTCTGCAAGACTTAGATAGCTATGTGTTCATGCAGAACTCTTGCCCTCTGGTCCTTGCTGGCACTCCCAAACTATACACCCCAAATACACAACAAAATGACCAGTCACCCTCTTCTATTATGATCCCATCGAATGCCTGCAAGCCTCCTTAGTCACTCTTTGTTTGAGCAGTATATCAATTTCATTGGCTTGGTGCTTGCCTCTCTCAAGATTACTGGAACCATTGGCATCATCATGAATAATGCATGTGGGAACCTATGGTATTGCTACATGTCACTTGCTGGATATACAGTACATATCGCAGACATGCCAGAACTGTGCTTGTTATCTGGCATGAGCCCTAAGGCTTCTCCCATGGCGACTGCCACCTACTAGCAGTTCGGTGACAATACATGTCACAACTCCTGGACCATTGACCATACACTCAATGCTATCGGTGCATTGTGCAGTCAAGCCAACCCCGAAGACTTTCCTGCATTTGTCAAGGTAGCAAAGGAATTTGGTCTGAATGTCTTTCATCTAACCTTCTGGATAGACTGGCCATTATGAGACCCAGCTCATTTTTTGAAAGTCGAACCCCTCCACCATTTTTTCAGGATAGCATGGGACCACAACATACAGTGGTCGATTTTAGTCATTGATGATGAAGAAATGAATATCATTTTATGTTATTTCTGTTGATTTTGCACTCTTTTGACTCTTTCACCTTATTGTAGTGTTTCTAGCTTATAGCGCTGTTCCTAACCGCTAACCAGCACCATTGGATTCCCATGGTTGACTTTCCTATTCCTCAACTTTCCTTGTTGTTCTAGGCCTTTGTGGCTGCTCTGTACTCTTTCTTCGAGTTGTGATTACTTTTCCCACCATTGTGGCTGATTGTGGCTGCTAGTTATTCGGATATTTCCAAACATTACTTAAACCTTCGAGTCCACTGTTTTGCTTCTTCAGTTACTCACAGTGGACTCCAGGTCTGTAGCTCATTGTATTTTGCTCAATATCATCTTTGGTTACTCACAGTGGACTCCAGTGTGCTCCCTAAGTCCCCTATCAGTGATTAGCTCGCACCTCTAAGCTTTCTGTGCTTATTACATTGATGGACATCACCACTGCAAACATACTAGTCAATCCATTTGCACTCACTGAGAAGGAGTTAGTAAAGCAGAGAACAGGTTTGTCGAAAGGAAGTGCCAGCAGGAACAAGGTGAGTCCATTAAGATCCTGTTCTTCCTTTCTCAAACTTACTAAGTTACTCGGATCCTTGCCTCTGAGATATCAGCATACAGTATAGTCCCCTGCCCAAGCCAATATGATAGGTGTCTCACCCAGGTTTATAATATGGATTTTAGATTCCCTCCTCCATATCTTGTCCTGCAATGCCCCTTGACCATCCAGTTGCTCTATCCGCTTGTGATGCTTCTTCTACTATACATTCAGTCTCCACTTCCTCATGAAGCTTCTTTTTGACTTCCATATCTTGGAGTGGTTCAACTAACTCAACACCCTGCAGAGGCTCCAGTGCTCTAGTGTCTCAAGGAGCTTTTGTTGTCCCCATCTCTCAGAGGCAATCGACTTTGCCTGTACTACTTAGAAACTGGCAAATTGAATAATCATCTCAGCCTCAGTCTTATTCCTTGTCAAGAGCTTTCTCTATCTACGATCTGAATGAAATGTCACAAGTCCCAGTTTTTGCCCCCCTGCCATACAACTTTCATGGTGACCAAGATGACGACTTCCAAGATAGCAATGATCAAGACCATTAATGTTTCCTCCCAGTGAGCAGAGTTCCCTACTCTTGAGCAGCATTCTGAACCCGGCATCAATGAAATTTCTCTTGATAAGGACAATAGAGCAGCTGAAGCCACATCACATAGTATAGGTATGTTACATACACATTACCTAATGAGTTCTGTACTATTAATCTCCTTCCCAAGGCCCTCTGGCCTGTAGCGTACATCTACAAGGTATGGTCTTATGCATGTCATTGCACTGACTGATGCCTTTTTTGTTAACCACAGAGAAATACATTGATGATGATACTATAGCTCTGTATAATGAAAATGATGATTTCCTAGGTGATCTACACTGGAATCTGGTCAGTAATTCTTCTTGGTTTGATTGCCTACTAATAAACCTTTAAAACAATGAGAGCAATCTAATCATGAGCAGAACTGTCAGCCTCCAGTTGCAAATTCTCCTGAAGATAATTCCATAGGTGAGTTTACCCACATTGACTGGACATTCCTGATGCCTGTTTCCATAGATCCTGTGTTGCTTGCCAAATCATAGTAACAGTCTGGCAAAGATGTCATGCATTCGCATCACCAACACAACACGTTTCCCCACGCCCCATCATCAGCATATCTTTATGCAATTCACAATCAGCAGCAACCTTCAATGGAGGTTGCTAGGTCCATAGTCACCCACAATGACACACATGGCACATCAAATAATGCTCAAGCTCCCTTCCATATCACATATCACTGGCTCATGGATGACAACCCTGGATGGTAAATTACAGGGGAGTCATCCAATAAAGCTTAGGTCTTATCCTTTTGGATTCCATCAAGTCATTGAGTGGGCAAATATCATTGTGCAATGTGATTTGGCGACAAAGAATTTGTTCCCAGCTGGATCCTTACTGCTCGATATATTGTCCATAGAGATTTTCAGTGAAGCCCTTTTCAAGTGCGAAAATGTGCCTTCAGGTAAGTTGTCTTTTGCTTTCTTTACATTTACTAACTCCATATTCTTCGAGTTCGACCCCCTCCGCTCCACTGTTTTTCGTCACTACCACTTCACTATTGGACCATTACCCCATCCATCGACCTGCAACTCTCTTCAGTCAAAATATCGAGACCTCTTTCCGCTCCATACACTCCTATATTCATCATGTCGATGGAACAACATGATTCCCATCGCATTTCGCCTCTCATTGGCATCAATTATACTACCTGGAGCGAAGAGATGAAGGCTCTGCTTCGGTCAAAGGGACTCTGGAGGCTCGTGGATGGCAAGGAGACTCGCCCCTCTGCCACAGAATCTGAACAGGAAGCTTGGGACATCAAACAGGACAAGGCCGCTGGAGAAATCATGCTCAACATTGCGCCTGGTCAGAGGATTCATATCTGGGACAGCCAGGACGACCCTCCTGCCGCTTGCCAAGAAGGCTCTCAAGGCCCTCTTTGTGCAACAGAAGGCTGGTACTCGCTTTGTAGCCTATGACAAGTTCTTTAGCATCAGGAAACGCCCTGATGAGTCTCTTACTGCGCTTGTTGCTCGAGTCGAGCTGGGCATGTCTAGGATCAAGGAACTCCGCACCTCCACCTTCGACATTACCACTCTCGATGATGAGCTCACCTGCATGTCCATGATTCGCGCCCTTGGACCTGACTACTCCCACTTCACATCATCTCTTGCCCTTCTCAATATAAGCATTGCATAGATCAATTTACTAATGATGGCTAGTTATAGGAATCCTTAATGACGTGGCAGTCGACTATCAAGGCAAAGGCACACAAGGTGTTACCTAGATTCTACAACATTACATCTGATTGCACTGCACAAGAGAATCAGTCACGATCCGAGTCTCAGATGCTGATCAAAAAAGCTATGTTACTGAGGAATGGTGTTGATAATGAGGTTTGTTGGGCGGTTATGAATTTCATCTTCTAACTTATATTATGTGTTTCAGGGTTCTAGGAACAACATGGCACATCTGGCATTGACTGCTCTCATTGCAGGTTTTTTTAATTCTTCCTTGCCGCTCCACTCAGCAGTTCCTGAAGTTTTTTTGCAAGAAGTTCCCAAGATTGCTGTGTGCCTTATGGTGACTGCAATATGACTTTCTTCTCCTTGCTTGTCTTCTTATTATTTTTCCATCCATTCCATATTATTCACATCCTCCTTACAGCTTTGAGCTGCCCTCGATGACTACACTCAAACTGGCACTTGACAAGATGGTCAGTTTGAGTACATCATTTACTTGAAGATTTCCCCCAGTTATCTAGATATGCAACATCAAGTTGATCAAGTCGTGAAGCATGCTGCAAATACCAAGGAACTATGAATTAGCTGGGCGTCCAGTGGCAGGCATGTGATAAACTGCAATATTTTATCAGTGAGTATTGACCCTGAGATCAGAATGTTACACCAAGTGGGCCACATAATTGCACACAGAAGTGATTTTTGGGTGGTTTTAGACTAATTGAGGCATTTCTCCATTTGTTCTTGCTTTCGGGTAGTTTTAGATGAATCAGGTGATTTCTCCATCAGTTATTTGCTTGATTTGTGCAATGTTGATCCCAGTTGCTCAATATAGTGATTTTACTATATTTTTAACTCATTTTCAGAGAAGTACACAGGTCTGTG
>JBBPPG010001161.1:0-10619 GCA_038091855.1 Leccinellum luteum
TCAAAAATATTTCTACAAGAAAGGAAAGAGAAACAATTGAAGAAATCTATAGAAATGTTACATACCCAGTCAGCCTTATGTGCACCAGTTACTGAGTAGCAAGAACAGCTACTATTGCTGATAACATATTGTGTGATCGTGATTTCTACAGTAAGGTACTTAGGTAGTTTTCCTGATTTGCTTCCCATGAGCAGCCCAAAAATATTGCCCCCTGAAACTCAAAAATTTAAACCAGGATTCATCACTGAATTGACACTTTCCCCTCTTCCTGGAAGAGGCTTCCATGGTAAGAACAAAAAAGTCTATACTAGGAAGTATGCAAGGGGACACCCTGTCCAGTTATAGAAAATGTACTATACAGTATGTGTACATTACCTGGTTCCTGAACATGAATGGGATCCCTCTTTCTCACCACTTACTACTATGTCTTAACTCAGACAAAAGAGGAGAATGTGTAACAGTGCACAATGCAAGAGATCGAGATTTCTGTCATGTTATGATTCGACTTGACCAAAAAATATAGACCTACATATAAGAATGACCGAGACTTGCGAGAGTGTGTGAGAGAGCATGACAAAACTTAGAAGAAAGGAATCACATGGACAGGACATTGTCAATTTGTCAATGTTGGGCTCATCACAATTAGTATTATTACTCCCCTCCATAGCCAAACACACAAAAAAGGCTGAGAAAATGAGAGAGAAAATGCACAAGTAACAAGACGACCTTTCCATCCGCCCTTCGTATCCGACAGACGAACCAACAACCAAAAACAAAACAAACCCGCATCGCGTTCTTACCAACTCACACGTCGCATCCCCGACACCCCTGTTATCGGCGCCGACAGAGGATGCACGGCCACATGAGGCGGACGAGCAGGATAAACAGCCACCCACGTTCCCTGAAGCTGCTCTTGTGGCCCCCGATAGTCACTGGTGACACCACGACTGGAACAGACCCTGGTTTCGGCACAACATAGTATTGCGGAAACGACACATACACCAGCTGAAGCTGAAATGGCGGGATGGTAGTGATAATCAGAGGCGCTAAAGGTGCTACGCGGATGAACAGCGGGATGTGGATGAGATGCTGGAGTTGATGGAAGCGGATAATGAGACGGGTGCTTGGATGGCGACCCACCGCCGTTCGGAGCACCGACTAAAAGCTGAGAAGAGAATCGGAGTTACATGCATGAGCCTGGGGAGATCGCACTCGTCTTGGGCCACGGTGTCTGTGCTATCTGATGGAGCACGAGTTCGATTATGGTGATTCGTCATAAAAGCAGCACTCGAAGACGTCTGAGTCGGAAAGGGCGTGACACCGGTGTTGGCAGCCGTTGTGGTGTTGGTGACACCTTTCGAGCCAGTGCTAGCAAGCGAGGAAACTGTCTCCGAGCTCGGCGCCTTCCTGTCATGCCTTCCTCCCGATCCCGACGAACCGGACTCGGAGGACGAGGACTTTGAACCTTGACCAAGGTGATTCTCGCCGACATCCAACCCCCACCCCGCACCTGCACCTGTACTCGCAGCATCCACATCGGACTGTAACGGTGACATCTGCCCTCCATCTCCATGCCCCACACCAGCAGTCTCTGACCCAGACGATGCCGTCTTACCATGCTTTATCCCATCCCATCCACCCCAGGCACAGCACACTTACCCCCATCGACCGAAGACAACCTCAACCGATCGACAATCTCTCTCGTCCTAGATGTCTTCTTTCGCTTCGAGCACGCCGCCGTCAAGAATGCAGGCAATGTCGTTGGGTTGCTGGGGGTTGGAGCAGGACCAAGAGGAGGTACAAAAGGCGACGACTCGTCGAAAGGGTACGGCGATGAAGGGTACGACCCAGACGCGGGCGTGGACGTCGGCGAAGAATACGAAGCAGGCTGCGAACTCGACGAAGGCGTCGTCGACCCAGCGCTCGTCACCCAACGCGGACCGGGGGACAGCGATCTAGACTTGGTAGAGGCAGCTTCCGAGTCGCATGACTTCTCGTGGTCGTCCTCTCTTTTTCCCAGCACTCTTCTCCTTTCGACACCTCACCTCTCGTTCCGAGTCGTTCGTCCCACGAGGGATCGATGGAACATGGGCAGTCGGTCTTGCTGGTGAAAAAGTCGATGGTGGCGTGGAAGGGATCGATAGTAGGAGAGCAAGTGGTCTGGGAGAGGGCGCCCAGATGACCGAGGTGTCACCAAGATCTAGTGCAGACGGGGCTTGCCCACGAAGAGAGCTCGTCCTGCGCCGTCTTTTTATGGATGGGAGATACGACGTGGTAGAATTACTGTAAATTAGTTGGAATTCAACTCTTTCTCAAGACCCGCCATCATGTCGAAACTCGCTGGCAGAGCAAAGTCGTCACGTTCTCCAGGGCCACTGCGGACACCGACAACGCCCTCCCAATATTTTCCTCCGTCTTACTTTGCCGCTGCGGCAGGCGTACCGTACCCTTCAAGCAGAGACGACATGGGGACGCCGAGTCAGCAACTTGACTCCTACCCGTTCAGCTCCAACGCGTCGTATCTGGCTGCCGAAACAAGCAGTCCGAGTCGGCCTCTGAGACGCAGGAGCCAGCTTGACGACCTCTGCCTTATGGAGCCCCATCTTCTGCCAACGCTCAACGATACGATTGAACGGATGACGAGACCACCGTCTCAGGTGATATCGAGCTCGCCCTTTGATGGAGCCAATAATTCACCAGGTCTCATGCGCACTCCTTCAACGACGTCTTCACACAGCACCAGTCCCGTGCATCCTGTCAGAACTGTCTCTGCTCAGACGCCTACTATGTCTGGCAAGCAATCATTCCACCGCTCACCGTACAACGTACAACCCGAGCAACCACCGTCGAACGTACGACCGTCATCCTCGAGGTCGAATCCAAAGTCGATACTGAAATCTCATGCGGCATCTGACCAGCATCTACAAGTCCGGCAGCCCCATCTGGAGGACGCCTGTACACCTGCCGATCATACTCGAAAACCTAGTCCAAGTCCGGTAGGGATCTCACCGGAACCACTGCCTCTAGAACGCGGGACTCCACGTCCAACGGTGACTTCTCCTCGGCCGAAAGTCGATGCTTCATTTCGAACTGGTAGGGCACGCTCGCGGACGGACCCTGGCACGCTACCGAAAGGCTCACCCTCGACTCATGGAAGGAACGCTCAGTTATACAACCCACCGCCATCCGGCATCCCGCGGCGGGCTGGCGTACCTCCAAGTCCTGCGGTGCCCCGAGTCTCGACCGTTGTTCAGACGTCTTACAATGGCCCCGAACTGGCAAGCGTGAATTCGACCCAGCGAGAGAAGCGACGGCTGTTTGTCACCAATGCTGAAATATCGTCATCTTCAAGTTCAGAATGTCAGATCCCATTGACACGATACATGAAACACAAGGCCTTGCTGTCGCGAACGGACTCGCAGTCGTCCGCGGAAGGTCCTAGCCAACTTCGACCACCCCGATTTGGCCTTGGGTTGGGATTATCTGGAGTCGACGAGTCAAAGAATTCGAACAAGCTGTCACCGTGCCAGAGGTGGACGACGAAAATGATGTCTAGTGACGAGTCACTCCTGCGTCATCCGAATTCACCGGGTAATAAAAGGCACCAACGCGACGGTACCCCCAAACGACGCGATCGATCGCCTTCCCGAAACACGAGAATCGATAGCGAAGATGTACAACGCCGACAACGAGAGTTGCTTTCCCTCATGCGTGCCGACTTTTCGAGCGGATGTGATTCGCGGCCAAATGGTTCTGACGGGTCCGAGGATCGGTGTCTTACGTCCGATGGGTCTGGGGAATCATTACGATCAAGATTTGATGACTCTGGATCGGAATACTCGCCGGTACAAGACGGTGGGGACGCCATGCCGCGTAAGTTATCAAGAAGGCGGGAGAGCAAGTTTGACTCGAATTCTGCCACCCGGCAAAGTCGTATCAACCTTCCCGGAGGTGCCAACGGTGGCGTATATTCGACTTCTCTTCTGTGGCCATCTTCTTACGTGCTGTCAGAGTTCACGACGCGCGAGGAGGAACAGTACACGCCTAGGGCATCATCGATTTCGGCTTACTCTCGACAGAAGAATGGTCAATCACGAGGCGCTCGCGATGAGGAGACGGAATCGTCAACCCTCGCATCTGACGAAGATTCGAATTCGATGGACGAGCCCGTAGCCCAAGCTGTCAATGGCAGGTACTCTTCAGAACTAGCCCGCATCATGGCGACGTCTATGGCGGCTGCAGCACGGCAACGACAGGCATTTGGGATCGGTTCATCTTCGGATCTTGAAGACGGCAAAGCCACCGGTTCCTCCAATCTCCCACATGTGGACAGCGACGTGTCGTTGATCGGGGGCAAGAAATGGCATGACGAATGCGACGAACTCGCCACGGGATCGCTTCTTCAACGCTGGAATCAAACTTGCCGCGCTGACGGGAGTGAGCATGACAACCAACGGTCGTCCAGCGGCGGGCTCTCGATTTTTTCCGCTCAAATGCAGTCCACTGTTTCTCAAGAGTCGATTTATTCCCTGCCGGGCTCGGACTTCCACCATCCGTCCACGGAGGACGTACAAGCCGTCTATGCGCTTCTCGCTTCGCACACACCTGGAGGAGCTCCCGTGCACGGACCTCTGACGAATTCGAATTCCGACTCAAACTCTGCAACGACGTGCGGACACACACCAAACGTCATCGACGCGCTCATTGGTACAATACTCTCCCAAAACACCTCGTCCGCCAACAGCTCCGCAGCCAAGAGCTCGCTCGACCGCGTCTTCGGACTTGGTGAACCGGGCTTCGAAAAAATAGCGCACGCGGACAGACAGGCGATCGCAGACGCTATCCGATCGGGCGGTCTCGCGAACCGCAAGGCCAAGATTATCCAGGAGGCGCTCTTCGACGTGAAGAAGAAACACGGGAGGTACGACCTGCAACATCTAGCGGTGGAGGGGGCGGTCTCGGACGAAGAGGCGATGCGAGAGCTGGTCACGCTCAATGGTGTCGGACCGAAGACGGCCGCGTGCGTGCTGTCGCTTTGTCTCGGACGGCAGGCGTTCGCGGTGGACACGCACGTGTTTCGGTTGTCGAAACTGCTGGGATGGGTCCCGAAGACAGCGGACCGCGTTGGAGCGCAGGCTCACCTGGAACTCAGGATCCCGCCGGAGCTCAAGTATGGATTGCATGTGATGATGGTTCATCACGGGCGTGGTTGCCGCGGGTGCAAGAAAGATGGGAGAGGTCCTTGTCCCCTTAAGAGTTGGCTGAAGGAAAGCATTGCTACGGAGCCGGACTCGGTGGAATAGCGATGGCGACTCCGCAACCACTTATCATGTGGGGCCCTTTTTCTGGGATGACCGCGTTCGTCTGGACCTCACATCAAGTTTTTACGACATCTCACACGCAGGGCTCAGAAGGGACGCATCCTCCCCGTCACGACCTATGTAAATTTAACAACCCATTAATTTCTTATCTACCCTGTGGATCAACTCACCGAACATTGATTTCGTACACAATGTGGGTATCTGATTTACTATTTCACGTTAGCTTAAACCAGGAAACATTGAAATTGTATCCACCGACAGTTGCAATGATCCATCAGAAAGCACGTCAAGGCACATGTGACCATATTCGCGATTCATCCTAGTGGGGCCGTGCGATGTTTGGGGCTACTTCATCGAAAAGAGTTCAACGCCGACCTTGAAAGGTCACTACGACGAATGGAGTTATCAGTGTTTGATCATGGGTTGGGGGTGCACAGGATACTGTACATACTTGTGTAGTAACGTCAGTCAGTTAATCGCACGCTCTGTCGTTTGTCCTTGGTTCGTCACTACAGCAATGGACGTGATACGAAGACTGGAGGAAACAGCAGTTCACGAGGTCATTCTGCCGAGTGAGTTGTCTTTCGGGATGGGGAATCGATTGATTGATCAAGTATCTGCCAACGGAACATGTAGCAATAAATGCGTTTGTACCCCTCTTGAACGAGAGAAAAGCAGAGATAGAAAAGGTCGAAAGGAACGAGTTCAAGTACGGCCAGGGAGATCGCCACTATGTAAGCTGACCTAGCTACACGAGTCTCTGCCAGTGGGGATACCGACTAGTCCACGTTGACAGCTGGATGTTTACTACCCTCCTGCCGCCTCAGCGCTCTCGACCCCCAACGAGAAGCTCCCAGTGCTATTCTTCATCTATGGCGGAGGGTACAACAGCGGCTCGCGACGGTATCCCAACGAAAACCTGTACCGTGCATTGGGTTCCTTCTTCGCCGAGCGGGGTTTCCTCACAGTCATCCCCGACTATCGGCTCGTACCCGATGTACAATTCCCCTCGGGATCAGAGGACGTCCGGGATGCGCTCCTGTGGGTCGCGGGACACTCGAAGGAGGTGACGAGCGCGGTGACAGACCCTGCGAGCGCGCGGGTGGAGCTGGACCCTGGCTACGTTTTCATAATGGGGCACTCGGCAGGCGCGGCGCACACCTTCGCGCTGTATTCGTATCCGCCGCTGCGAGCGAGCTTGGCGGAGAAGGCTGTGGAGGTAGGGCTGCAGGTTCGCGGGGTGGTGCTGAACGGGACCCCATGGCATTTCAACGTGACTGGCTCCGAGAAGTTGTTCCCCGCTTCGGGGCCGATCTACTTGTATCTGGGAGACGAGAAGCAGCAAAGGGAGAGGGAATCGCGCGGACTGTGGGCGGCTCTTGGGGAGGATGACGTGCGTGCATTCCCGGATGTGTTGCTCGTACAGGGCGAGCGAGAGCCGGACTGGCTCAAGTTTGAGGTCAAAGACGTGATGGAGAAGGAAATGAAGGATAAGTTTGCGGCTGTCGGGAGGGAGCTACGGGAGACGTACATCGCGGCGGGACATAACCACATCAGCTCGAATTTAGCGTTGAGCACGGGGGACGAGGAGGGAGAGAAGTGGGGATTCGACGTCGTAGAATGGATCAAGAGCAAAGTAAATTAGTTGGAATTCAACATCATGTCGACTCGGAAACTCGCTGCCAGAACAAAGTCGCATTCTCCGACGAGCCCTCACAGTTTTTTCCTCCGTCTTACTTTGCCGCTGCGGCAGGCGTACCGTATCCTTCAAGCAGAGACGACATGGGAAGGCCGAGTCAACAACTTGACTCTTCCTACCCGGAACGCGAGCAGTGCAGGATGAAAGAGAACGAGGATTCACAAATAAGGATCAAAGACGGTGGACTCGGATGTTAGAGTAGAACTCTTTGGATCGGCTTAGCAGTCTGCTCTTCACCAGCACCACACATACGAAAAAGTGACAACGCCTCCATTCCGTTCCATGTCTCCCCGGCTCAAACTACTACCCCCGGCGCGATCAGTCCTACACGCAACATTCTCAATCACTCGACCCCATGCTTCACGTCAGATTCACGTGCAATAATGCATTGCTCGCTGGACGTCGGCGGAGACACACTCAAACAGTGGGCCTAGCCATTCGAAACATGCTGTTCGAAGTCAACCCCTCTGATCGGTTAGACGCGCACCGAGCGCACCATCATCGTTTCCAGCTTGGCAAAGGACTTATGTCCAATCGACGCCCCAACTTGCGAGATCCGGAAACGCCGTCAGTCCGTATCATGTGGTGCAAGGATCGTTTGATAGTGTAATTATCCATCACTCATTGACGGTCGCGGAACTTTATGATATTATGGTTTCTCGCGTTCGAGACGCATCGTGAGGTCCGTAGAGACCGCATACATCATTATGTGTGCTTCAATGACCGCTTCCGCTGCCTTGCGTGCTTATCTGCAACGTTTTCATCTGCGAACGCTGTAAGTTTTCCGTTGACAAGGGGTTGAGTGGCGTTCAATTCACCGGGCAATGAAAGAACAACTCACCAGTGCGAACGAAACACCGCAAATGAACCCAAAGACTTCTTTGAAGTAGGAGTGTGATAGAGGTAGACTGCCTCGACCAGACGACGGATGTCCAGTTTTTTTTAGCACCTGAACACATCGTTATCATTTGCATGATTAATGAACAAAGGACATACGAACTTGTTGGCGCACTCGATCGCATCGCCAGTCTCACTGTCCTCCCGATCGGCGGTGTCCGACTTCCCCTTCTCCTTTCCGTTGATGGACTGACTCAAGGAAGCTTATCGGTACCAAACATCCCCGGACCCCCTTGCTTCCGGCGAACTTTGGCAGGGAGCTCCGGTACTTTGAAATTACATTTCTGTCCCCTATCTTGCCGTTCCAGTTCGCGGGCGCCTTGGACCTGGGGAGGTGCACTTCCCTCGCCCGACGCAACACATCCTCTTGAGTAAACGCGCAGGCGGCTTGCGGAGCATTGGGTCGTCCGGACGCGGTGCACGTAGTGGAAGTATGATGTGCGCAACCCGCACCCTGAGCGGCGGGGTTCCCTCAGAGGTGGAAGGGCGACAGCTGGAGGGGAGGGGAATGCAGCAGTGCGGTTGTCTCGGGTCCATCTACGAAACGGGGGAACATCACATGAATCGGATCAGCAAGATAGAATGGTTTGGAGAAACGCACCAATGTCCCCTAGAGACACACGAACACCGACTTTCGTCCTCTTTGGGCCACGCGCGTCATGCGGGGAAGCAACCAGTGGTGACAGACACAAAATATTTTCGAAGTGGATCTTGGTCAAGGTCGCAACCTGAGTACAAAGTTGCCAGTCGGCCCGCGATCACGCACCGAACTGCGACGAAAGAAGGAAGAACCGTGCGCTTGCACATCCCAGCTTCGTCCGTCTATTTCGTTTTGCATGCGAAGGGTACCCTCGAACCTCAACGTTTCATACTTTCCAACACCAGCGCGAGCGGGTTGTACATCAGCTCGCGCGCGAACGCTTCGGACCGCGATGACAGGGAGCACGATGGCGAGTCCTACAGCAGCGCTGACGACGACGCCAGCCGCGGCGAAAAAGCCACGTTGTCAAATTGGAGGTAGGAGTCGGGGAACGAGCGCACCGTGGTGGAGGAGACGGTGGGGAGAGTCGGCACCTTTGACCGGGCCTCTGAGAGTCTCAGGAGACTCAGAGCTTCCGGGGATACAAACGCGTTGTTTGTCCTTATTTCATTCGTGATCTGTTTTGTGGTGTGGTCGCAGGCTCTTTACTAGATTCCGAAACACTTTTGGACACCTCAGCTTACAGACAGACGTGGATCAACACCCAATGGATCGATTCTTGTGAGCACATCCAATGATTACACCGTTCATTTCTGCGATGCAAACATTGGGAACCCTACTCAAATATTACATGTGTCCACAAGAAGCTTTTCGTTAATTCCTGGCATCAGGGCATCAGGAGAGTTTGGTTTGTGGTAGGCACCCCTGCGGTTGAGTTCTACAGGAACTCAGGTGAGTATGACATCCGTCGTGCTTCAGCACTCATACTCACCGATCCCACTACTTCCGCAGACAAGCTATGTTGTTCTCAGCCTGCCAGTGACCGACATCACCCAGTGCAACCAAGCTCCTGTCCTCTACACACCACCATCTACTCCATGCGTCTTCCTGGCTGCGAACTTGTGGATCTTGATCCTGGTCTAAGCAGTCGTTAGTCATCACTCTCCCATCCCTCGCTTACCCTTTCCACAAGCATTTACGAGGGCTTTCTTCGACAGTCCTTTGCTTCCCGTCCCGTTGCACCCCAACTCTTCTGGAACCGACCCTCAAACAGGATGAAGATCTGTCATTTAAGAGAGTGTCCAACCACTCCAGTTCGCGACCCATCCTTACGAACATGTTTCTGCAGCTCAATGAGCGTCCACAACTGTGCGAGCTGTGACCCCTGGGAATTGGTGCGAGCTTTGTTACAAATACCGTACCGCGTGTTGTCACCATTCTCGCAGCTTGACGTCGCAACTTAGTCGCGACTTGATCCCATCTAGTCTAACACACCTCAGGGGTATTCGCCGAAACATTGAAAGAAAGGTACTAGATGCCAACTTCGCTTTGGCGTCGGTTCAATTCCTCGTGGCTGATCAACTTTATTCTTCTTGCGTTGGGCAAGAGTGTTACAGCCATTGCCTAGATGTAGATGTAGATGTAGCCCTGCCCCATTCGCACTATTCTAGCAATGCCCCCCTCATAGAACTTCTACGTCCGTCTGTCGGAGCGTTTCGTGGTCCGAAAAAGACAGGCAAGATCGACTGAATCGAGGAATGGCTTTCAGAAACGCTTCGTGAGTCATTTCGTCGCAAGAAATGAGGTGCAATTATTGACCACTATGTACGCGTACAAGTGAAATCCGCTTCCGGTTACCCAACGATCGGCTGCCCATAGTCAACGCTAGAGGCAAAACTCGAAAAAGGCAGGGGCATAGGATGGAGTTACTCGGGGGAAAGCATACAGCCTCGGTGCGGAGGAAAGCGGACAAACATTATCATGCACTTGTTTTTTTCTCCGGGGAGATCGACGACAGTTTTGATTCGTGCCTCGTGAGGATAATTTATTTGACCTTGAGCCTAATATGGCGCTTGCATTGACATGGCATTTACATAAATATTCCCGCAGAATCTCTGGACGACCACAGTGCTGTCCCTCCGCCGGCCGCTGTATCTGGATCGGATAGGACCCGGGACGTTCGTGCTTTCTCTATGGAACGATAGCAAAGCCGGCCAAGTTC
>JBBPPG010001162.1:0-10602 GCA_038091855.1 Leccinellum luteum
TCTCCCTCTGCATGGTACTTCACGAGAATGGCAAATGCTTCGTGCCCTCTCTTCCTCGACAGAAGCCAGCGAGGGGACTCTGGGACAAACCAAATGAAGGAGACTTGAAGGAGACTAGGCACGATTTGAAGCAGTGATGGAATTCTCCACCCCCAATTACTCTTCATGGCAAATGTCCAGAGGGTCACCCCACCTGCAGCCAGAGCACCTAGTCGGCATTAGTATGTGAATCCCGCTGCATAAAAATTGATTGTTCACCGACGGTGTAAGAGGTATTAAACAGGCTACCCATGATAGCTCGCTCCTTAGGATGTGAGAGTTCTTCATACACGTTAACAGACTGACAGACACGCCAAGACCACTTTGACTTACCCCCAGTCAGAGAAGATGCGGCTACCACACAAAAAACGTTCGCAAATCCGAGAAGAAAGCGAGCGATGATAAACATCGTGACTGTCGAATTTTCATGGTTTAAAGCGTCCCGAACATTTGAGACACATCGAGTGACTCACAATTCAAAGCAAATCCCTGAAGAATACCTGCAACTATCGAAATTATTCCACCGAATAATATCGGGTAACGTCTCCCAATCTTATCGACGAGGGAGGGGGCGAAGGGAACAGCAGCGACACAACCCAAAGGATACATGGAAACCATAAGGCCCAAAGAAACGGAGCGAGGATGACCATAATCTGCCATACGAGTTAGCCACATACAACACCAATTACCGGGATTGCATCACATTCAAGCCACGAGGTCACGGTCTGTAGGCCATTTACCATAGACGCGTCGAAACTTTGAGCCTGGCATCAGCCGTTCACTGTCGAACAGGCAATGGAAAATACTTGCCCACTTGTCATTTCTACTCCGATGCACGCTGGAAACATCACGAGATATAAAAGTCGAAGGTTGGGCTTGCTGTACCAGGGAATCTTGTCTTGCTGTGCGAGCTGAGACACGATTGTATCGTTGACTTCTAATCGAGTAGAACCGCGCTGCCTACTTCTCAGTGAGCGGTCCATTCCGATAACGTGAGGACGACAAGTTGGAGATGATAACGAAGTGAATGATGGTTGAACCCGACTCAGACACTCGCAGACTCGCAGAGAGGGCGATGAAATTAATTGAAGCGCTGTGCCTAAGTGCCTTGCGGATATATAGCAATATATCTGCATGCGACAGCGTTGCTAGCCCAGGCAACCTCCATTTAGAATAGTCCCAGAAAAAGTATCGTAATTAATAGGACCCTTTTTCATTCGAGATAGATTTGAGTGTTTTGATTCAATCATCGAACGCACATGACGTTTCCATCAACGCAAGTGAATCGTTCCCATTCGGAATGATGAACATTTTGTTGAACGGGGCTCGCTTTGTGACCGCGAAGAACGGTTACTAGTAGGACTCGGAGCTTGAACGGTAATCGTCTTACTATTTAACATAACAAGCATGTAGGCGTGTGACGGTGGCGGTCGGATCTGCCCACCCTCAGTAACGCCGCATCGAGGTCGGGTTCGAAGTTGCTGTGCGTATGTACTTGGTACAGCTGGCGGCGAATTAGAGTGAACATCCACCGCTGAGATATTTCCTTTGAATCATTTCGTCGTCGCATCGTTTATTAGCATGGTCGTATTCCAAAAAAAAACTTGCAATAGATGTCGGAAGGACAGAAAAATACGACCCCATACTTCAAGTTAGGCTAAAGATGCTGTCAAGTTCATCATGTGCATGAATGCAAGCCAACTATGAAATGGCGGCACCGCTCGTTATCTCTGCTCACTGCCAGCGGCGTGTTCACCCATAGTACCATACGCTCCAGTTTCCCCATGGTCAGATAGCCTCTCGACCTCGTCGTGCCTGAATGCTTCCCGATCCTCCTCGTATACTGTTGGGGTCTGTAAACGTACATATATCTCAGGAGAAAATCATGCTTACAGAATGTCAACTCTTCGAGTGTGCGCCCCGACGTCTCAGGAAACATAGTGTAGACGAACACGATCTGGAACGCATTCCACACACAATAGCTAGGGATTGTTTCAGCTCTGGTACTTTCGCGTCCGAAAAAATACAAAGCCTACACGATATACCATCTCCAACCTATCATCCCACATCAGGAGCTACGATTAATACGTGTAGAATTGATGAACGTACCCGCGGCATCGATTCCAATCGGATTAACAAAATCACAGAAGAATCCAGCGGTGCGGCTCCACCACTGGAAGATAGCAATACCCCTGGCGCGAGCATGAAATGGAAATAGTTCCACCAAGAAAGCTGTTTGCTTCCATGAGAAAGAGTGGTTCAAGATGACATGTGCATGCTTACTGTGGGTCAAGGCAAGGAGCCCTAAGTTGTATGCCGGACTGTATGCAAGGATGAGCCTATAGAATGCGGTGTGAGATCAAGTGTGTTTGCCATGACTTCGCTCTCACACAATGGCGATTTGAGAGGAGATCTTGCTATGTGTGACTGAATAATCTGCACTGGCTATAGTCCAAGCAGTAAATATGATGAAGACAGAAATGGTGCATGTCTATAAAATGATTAGAGGAACCCAGGCAGGAGTAGTCGGAGACCAGAATACATACTAGATATACACTCCGTCGAGGGTATCGAGGCACTATGAACGCAATAACTGCAGCCGTCAAGAAAGTCCAAGAATGCTTGGTCAGATTAATGACATTCTTCGTATGGTTATCATGAATGCCAATGCCATCTAAAACTAAGGAGAGGTAGTGTCTATCACAGCAGTAAGCGGATCGCTCAATGGACGTCAGTGGACGACAAGCCTCACGTAATTAATCCAACTCCGGACCACTGGGTGAACAAGCCGAGGAAGGTTGCAACTATAACACGCTTGCGCATTCCTGGCGTTGACAACATTTCCCTCGGATTCATTCGGGCGATCTTCAGCTCTGCTTCCAGAGTCCGCTCCATCTGGTCGTACTCTGCCTTGACGAAATCCGAGTCCTCGTCTCCCTCTGCATGATACTTGACAAGAATAGCGAATGCTTCGTGCCCTCTCTTCCTCGACAAAAGCCAACGAGGGGACTCTGGGACAAACCATATGAAGGAGACTTGAAGAACACTAGGCACGATTTGAAGCAGTGATGGAATTCTCCATCCCCAATTACTGTTCATGGCAAAGGTGCAGAAGGTCACCCCGCCAGCAGCCACAAGACCTAGGAGCCATTAGTCTGTGAATCCCGCTTCAAAACGCTTTTTCACCTAGGGTGAAAGAGGTATTAAACAGGCTACCCATGATAGCTCGCTCCTTAGGATGTGAGAGTTCTTCATACACGTTAACAGACTGACAGACACGCTAAGACCACTTTGACTTACCACCGGTCAGAGAAGATGCGGCTACCACACAAAAGACGTTGGCAAATCCGAGAAAAAAGCGAGCGATGATAAACATTGTGACTGTCAAATTTTCATAGTTCAAAGTGTTCCGAAGCTTTGAGACACATCAAATGACTCACAATTCAAAGCAAATCCCTGAAGAATACCCGCAATTATTGACACTATTCCGGCAAGCAATATCGGGTAACGTCTCCCGATTTTATCAATAAGAGAGGGGGCGAAGGGAACAGCAGCGACACAACCCAAAGAATACATGCAAGTCATGAGACCCAAAGAAGCGGAGCGAGGATGATCAAAATCTGCAATGCGAGTTAATCACATACAACATCGATTACAGGGATTGCATTACATTTAATCCACGAAGTCACTGTCTGTAGGCCATTTACCATAGACCCGTCAAAGCTTTTGAACCTGGCATCAGCCGTTCACCATCGCGCAATAAAAAACACTTACCCACTTGTCATTTCTACTCCGATACACGTTGGAAGCATCAAGAGATATAAAAGTCGAAGGTTGGGCTTGTTGTACCAGGGTATCTTGTCTTGCTGCGCGAGTCGAGATACGATTGTATCGCTGTTTTCTAATGGAGCATAACCGCGCTGCCTACTTCTCAGTGAGTCGTCCATTCCGATAGCGTGAAGACGGCAAGTTGAAGATGATATGCGTTGCCCAGGACGTCGATGATCGTTTGAACTCGACTCGCGGAGACGGCAATGGCAATTGGGGTGCTCTACCTTTCGGATCCGAATAAGTATACCTGTATATACTTGTGAACCTGAGAGCCGAGCAGGAGCTGCCCGGGCAACCTCCATTTAGAATACATAGTCCCAGAAAAAAGTATCGTAATAACAGCGTAATGGGACCCTTTCGCGTACTCGACATTTGAACCCCGAATGATTCAATGAACGCACTCACGACGTTTCCATCGATGCAATTGAATGGTTCCCATTCAAATTGATGAACACCATTTTGCTGAACGAGCACCACTTCACCTTGCCTTGTGACCGCGAAGAACTTGAACGGTTAGGAGCTTCTTGAACGGTCGGTAATCGTAGGTTAACGAGTGTGTCGACATGGCCATCGTTATACAGGTCAACGTCTCGGAACAGGACAGGGATGCCACCGGGTTATGTTCGTGGTGCCAGGGATGGTCGGAACTTGAGCGTTTGCCTGGATCGCCGAGTCTGAGTGTGGATCTGAATTCAACCCGACAGAGGAAAAAGAGATATTATATGTGGCCGGCTTTGCTGATAGGCCTGTTGGTTATGTGGATGTACTATCAGTACCCATGGAATGTCCAAACAGACTTAGACTGCTCGACTCGACTCAAAGGGAACTTGAATGTCAAGCCTCCGCTGAAACATTTCCTTTTGTTTGTCGCAAGTTTCGTCGCGCGTTTATTCTCATGCTTCCAGATGGTCGTATTCCAAAGAGAAACATCGCGATGGATGAATAATTGCATACCCTTCACACATACCTGGTAAACAAGGTACATAAGTAGCAGACTCGCCCTATACATAAGCCCCCGCTCCTGCAGAGGGCCACTGGCATTTCCCGTAGTATATCTCCTGGACTCGGAGGGACTAAAAATACATAGGTTAAAAATGCTGCTACCTTCATATGCACGAATGCAAGCCAAAGCGGCGATCGTCATATCTGCTCACCACCACCAGAATGTTCACCCATGGTACCATACACTCCAGTTTCCCCATGGTCAGATAGCCTCTCGGCCTCGCTGCGCCTAAGTACTTCCCGATCCTCCTCATACACTGTTGGGAATCAGTAAGCATATATATCTAAGGGAGGACAACCACGCTTACAGAACGTCAACTCTTCGAGCGTGCGTCCCGATGTCTCAGGAAACATAACGTAGACGAACACGACCTGGAACGCATTCCACATACAATAGCTAAAAACACTTCAGCCCTTGTTCTTTTGTGTCCGAAAAAAAATGCAAATCCTACACGATATACCATCTCCAACCTATCATCCCGTATCAGGAGCTACGATTGATATGTATAGAATCATAGATGGACATACCTGCGGCATCGATTCCAATGGGATTAACGAAATCACCGAGGAATCCAGCGGCACGGCTCCACCACTGATAGACAGCAATACCCCTGGTGCGTGTATGAAATGGAAAAAGTTCCACCAATAAAGCTGTTTGCTTTCATCAGAAAGTGTGATTCAAGGTAGATGTGTATTGCATGCTCACTGTAGGTCAAGGCAGTGAATCCTAGATTGTATGCCCGAACTATACACAAAGATGAGGCTATCGAATGTGGTGTGAAATCAAGTGTGTTTGCCATGAACTTCGCTCTCACACAATAGCGATTTGAGCGGAGACTTTGCTATGTGTTAGTGAATAATCTGCACTGGCCATAGTCCAAGCAGCAAATACGATAAAGAGAGAAATTGTGCATGCCTATAAAATGATTAGGGGAACCCAATCGGAGATCAGAGTACCTACTAGATATACACTCCGTCGAGGATATCGAGGCGCTATAAATGCAATAACTGTAGCATTCACGAAACTCCAAGAATACCTGGCCAGATTGATGACATTCTTCGTTCGGTTATCATGAACACCGATCCCATCTAAAACCAAGGAGAGATATTGTCTATCGCGGCAGTAAGCGGATCGCTGAACGAATGTCAATAGACGACAAGCCTCACGCAATTAATCCAACTCCACACCACTGGATGAACAAGCCGAGGAAGGTTGCAATTATAACCCGCTTGCGCATTCCTGGCGTTGACAGCATTTCTCTCGGGTTCGTTTGGGCAATCTTCAGCTCTGCTTCAAGCGTCCGCTCCATCTGGTCGTACTCCGCCTTGACGAATTCTGATTCCTCATCTCCCTCTGCATAGTACTTCACGAGAATGGCAAATGCTTCGTGCCCTCTCTTCCTCGACAGAAGCCAGCGAGGGGACTCTGGGACAAACCAAATGAAGGAGACTTGAAGGAGACTAGGCACGATTTGAAGCAGTGATGGAATTCTCCACCCCCAATTACTCTTCATGGCAAAGGTCCCGAGGGTCACCCCACCAGCAGTAATAGCACCTAGGAGGTATGACGAATTATACAAGCTGCCCATGATGGCTCGCTCCTTAGGATGTGAGAGTTCTTCATACACTTTAACAGACTGACAAATATGCTAAGGTCACCTTGACTTACTCCCAGTCAGAGAAGCTGCGGCTACTATACAAAAGACGTTGGCAAATCCGAGAAGAAAGCGAGCGATGATAAACATTGTGACTGTCGAATATTGATGATTAAAAGCCTCCCGGAGCTGTGAGACACCTCGAGCGACTCACAATTCAAAGCAAATCACTGCAGAATACCGCCGATTATTGAAACTATTCCAGCGAGCAATATCGGGTAAGGTCTCCCGATCTTATCGACAAGGGAGGGTGCGAACGGAACAGCAGCGATGCAACCCAAAGAATACATGGAAACCATGAGGCCCAAAGAGGCGGAGCGAGGATGATCATAATCTGCGATCCAAGTTAATCGCATACAACACCGATTACAGAGATTGTATCACATTCAAGCCACGAAGTCACGGTCTGTAGGCCATTTACCATGGACGCGTCGAAACTTCTCGGCTCAGCCATTCACCGTCGAACACAGAATGGAAAACACTTGCCCGCTGGTCATTTCCACTCCAATACACGTTGGAAGCATCAAGAGATATAAAAGTCGAAGGTTGGGCTTGTTGTACCAGGGAATCTTGTCTTGCTGTGCGAGCTGAGACACGATTGTATCGTTGACTTCTAATTGAGTAGAACCGCACTGCCTACTTCTCAGTGAGCGGTCCATTTTGATAGCGTGGGGACGTCGATATGGGTTGCCCACGAAGTAGCTAGTTGTTTGAACTCGATTCGCAGAGACGGCGGCGGGGTATCTGCGGAATTACTACTATACCTTTCAGATGCGGCAACCATTTTGTTACAGTGTAGTTGGTCGTGTAAAGTCATCACGTACTGCTAGTCAACCACAGGCTACCCGAAAAGGGAAAGGTCGTGGAAAGAAATAAAAATGAGACCCCACCGTGGTTCGAACACGGGACCGCACGATCTGCAATCGTATGCTCTACCACTGAGCTATAGAGTCGTTGTGAGAAAAAAAAACTGCACCGATCACAACCAATCAGTACCAGAGTGTTACAGATCTTCCATTGATTAGTCCCTCGACCCTTCTTTCAAGATGGCCCAAGCGCGCAAGAAAGCCAAAGTCGCGCAAAACGTCCAACCGGTGACTCTAAAATCCCCAGTTTATCTGACGACACTTCCTATCGAAATCCTCGCAGAGATCCTTATATGCACTCACCACCCTCCCACCGTCCTCGCCGTCTCCCGCACCTGCTCGTCCCTCTACCGCTTCCTCGCTCAGAATCCCGCTGCCTCCTTCATCTGGCGTGGCGTCCGCCAAACTTGCTGGCCCTTGGCCCTTCCTGACCCCGGCACCCTGTGGAACAACAACGAGGCCGACTATGCCGCGTTCGTGTTCGCCCCTGGTGTCTGCGAGGTCTGTCGCAGGCATACACCCAACATGTACGCGAGCTTTGCGACCCGCCTCAGGCTGTGCGGTAGTGTGAGTGGCCACCTTTGGCTCGTCTTGTTGTCTGACCTTGCAGGCAGTGGCATTGTAGACTAAAGCTCCTCCGGTCCGTCTTCGTCTTCCATCTCATCATCGGGCAGGCTCTGACTTTACATCCAGCGAGCATACCGTCAATGCCACCACGCTCTTCCAGGGATCACAACGCGAATCACTCTGGGTACCCCACGTCGAAAGCAACTGTTGTTTCCGTGCGTCGTCCCATCCCATTCATTTTCTTGCTCATGTTCTGTTCCAGGCTCTGTACCTATCGTCTCAGCCTGTGCGTAAGCTTTCTTTGTGAACTTCTCACAGTGGTCTAATCTCCACATAGGGCCCCATCTCAACACCATCATCCTTCGCAAGACCGACCTGGAAAAATACCAATGCGATGTCAGGATTCTCAAGGAGGCAGAACAGCCCCAGGCTGCCCGTAAAGATGCCTGTAGTTCAACTCCTCTTCCAGAGGAGGAAGAATGCAGAGAGCGTACCATGCAGGTATGTGGACGTCGCGTGGCATTCAGAACTGTTCGTGATTAACGGCCTTGCAGCGTTGCAACGCAGCGGTACAAAGGTTTCCTGAAATCATGGAGGTGTGTTGTCTTTGATTGTATCTAGGAATGGGTTCTCACTTTGTTTGCTCGTTTGAATCAGATATCGGTGCAACTGGACACCTGGAAGTATACTTACAACCGCGAACACAAAGACATCAAGCAATGCAACCAACAGTGGTGAGCAAAGCCCACAGTATTTGAATACCAGCATGTGTTAAATGTTCTGCATGTCACAGGACAAAAGATACAGCCCGACGTCTGGGCTGGGACCTGGGAGATCTCGTTGCATCGCAAACGTATGGATCGTTACAAAGACGTAAGAATTTTCTTTTGGAGAAGATTGATGAGCGTGGTAAGGTTTCTTGCACGCTACTATATGATCCACTTTGACAAATGTTCAGACTTTGGTCCCCTCCTGCTCACAATCGAGTCCGAGATTCTAGCGATACAAGCGCGCCGAAAGCGTCAAAAGGCCGAGGCAACTTATAAGGAAAGGCTAACCGAGATCAAGAAGATTTACGAACGTATGCGGTGTGGCTTCCTGAAAGATGACCTTGAAACTCCTTACTCGTCTGACACTTTGGTCCTCCCGCCCATGAGCGTCTTTTGCACACTCCCATCCGTGCGTGCGCTCAAGGGGACCCCCGATCCGAATACGGTATCTTCCAATGGTGCTCCTGCCGTAGACGATATCAGGTCTTCCCCTTTGACCATGTCGCTCATCACGTCCGACGTCCGTGCCTGGCTCGTTCCCGTCCGGAAGCACGTGCTACGCCTGATGGGTTACCCGAATGGATGGCAGTCCGCGAGCACGCTGGTGCCACCTCCCTGGCAGCGCCTCACGGCGCGGTTTTTCTGTCGGAGGTGTGGTGAGGGTAAGGTTGGCAGAGGGTACCAGAGGGAACTATGCTTGGACTTTAAAGGCATTTGTTCGCATGTCTGTGTAGCAACGCAAAGAAAGGGCATCGAACCCCAGGAAGGTGAGATCGAGAATGAGGGTGGAGAGGTCAGGAGCAAAGGTAAAAGTAAAGGTGGGAAGAAGGGGGTCAAGGCGCCGGATTGGAACGTAGAGTTATTCGAGAGGGACGAAAAGGTATTTCATTTTGTTACCGATCTCTTCATATACTTACCCCCCTAGGCCATTCGTATCATTAGAGCTATCTTGGCTCGCTTTTGCTTTCCGGAAAACAGTCCCGATGTCAAGGATATCTGGAACATGCACCACCACAACTCGCGATGTAAGTCGTGCAAAGGCTGGATAGTGATGGACCATGAGACAGCGGTAAGTCCCTTCCGCGATCGTGTAAATTATTTTTTGATTGACTAGGCATCATCACACATCACAGATAGGCCATGCGCATCGCCACGAAAGCATGGAAATCGACACCACGATTCACCACTACACGAGACGTGTGGAATTTTCGAAAAATATGGTGAACAGCATTTACGACAAGGATCTCACGTTCGAACGCGGGACTACTGAATTGCTCCTCGGGCCGTCTCGGAGGGCACGTGGTCTGCGGGACAAGGTCAACTATGGATGTAGACATTGTTTGCTCGTCGAACAGCGGAGCTCGGAGATGGTGATCACCATCGAAAAACGAGCGATGACCTTTAATGGGCTGAGATCGCACGTCAAGGAAAAGTAGGGTATTCTGGTTGTAGGGGTGCGAGTTTTCTGACTTTTGGACCACACGACAGACATGGCATCCAAGACATACGTGACGAAGATTTCTTTTGTTACACCTCGATTGAGAAGGATGGTGGGAAGAGTAATCAAGGGGGAGGGTAAGGAATGTTACAACATAAACCTAATGATCATCGTGCTCGTCTGAAGGTGCGACCAAGCTCCCGAGTTCTGAAAAAGATATGTGGGAAGCAGCGAATAAATCGTGGGCGCGCATCATGCTGCGGCGTCGTGTGAGGCCACGTGCCATGGGGGGAGATAGGACCTGGACGAATGACTCTGTGTCGGATGGTTCCTGTTCGTCGTCGGCGTGTGTCCCAAAGGATGTGGGTGAGAGGATGTCATGTACGATTGGAAGAGGTGGGGGAAGGTCGTCGACGCGAAGGGGTGGGAGGGTG
>JBBPPG010001163.1:0-10588 GCA_038091855.1 Leccinellum luteum
GCTATACACACTCAGGGCAAGACCCTGTGACACCGGCCAGAGGCCCTTCTGATGGTCACCGGGGGGGGGGGGGCTGACTCACTGCAAACGGCCCTACTTCACCGCAATCTTGATCTTTCGAGTCCTTTGGCATTAAAGGCGCATTCCTCGTTCCGATTTCTTCCTTCTCGCTGTCTATTCGCATAAAAGATGGATGGTTGAGTCCCTCCCATCCAATCGTCTTTTCACTGAGATCCCCACTCACCTCATATCACAAGATATGGCCGACAACCCAAAATTAGGTTCGAACGACTTTTTAGGTGAGTTGCGCGTTCCTCGGTTCCTTTACCGAATATGATCGAAAGTTATGCAGTCGATTTCATGATGGGGGGTACTGCTGCCGCCATTTCGAAGACCGTCGCAGCACCCATCGAGCGCGTAAAGTTGATGATACAGAATCAGGGAGCCATGATCGCGGCTGGCCGTCTCAGCTCTCCGTACCGTGGCGTGATAGACTGTTTCAGAAGAACCTATGCAGAAGAAGGATTCTTGAGCTGTGCGCCTCCATGTCTTTCGATCGACGGTTCGCCGCGCTCACCGTTCTAGTTTGGAGGGGGAACGGCGCTAACGTTTTGAGGTACTTTCCTACACAGGCGTTGAACTTTGCCTTCAAGGACGAGTACAAGAGAAGATTCGCGTACAGGAAGTCAGAAGGGTATGGACTTTGGGTTTTTGGTGGGTGCCTCAAGATAAATACATGCGATATTTTCTGGATTGATCATAATGCCACAGGAAACATCGCTAGTGGTGCCGCCGCCGGGGCGTCGTCAGCTGTCTTTGTGTACTCTCTTGACTAGTACGTTTTCCGCACTCTTGACGTGTATTCTCAACGCAATTTGGCCTTCAGTGCTCGTACACGGCTGTCTGCAGATGGGAAGAGTGCCTCAAAAGGAGGGAAGCGACAGTTTACCGGAATCGTAGACGTATATAGACAGACACTCCGCACGGACGGAATTCTTGGACTATATAGAGGTTTCGTTCCTAACATTCTCGGTATCATCGTCTACCGAGGGTTGTAGTAAGTACATCCTTCCATTACATTCGTACTGAGGACTAACTTACATTTTCGCCTAGTTTCGGAGGCTACGACACCATTAGAGATACATTCCTTGTCGGAAGTCTCCAGGGCAACTTCTTGGCTTCATTTTTCGTTGGTTGGGTTTGCACTACCGTCAGTGCATGTTTTGCAAATCACATTGGGTTATATACTGAGCAGCTTGGCAGGGTGCTGCATTTGCGTCTTACCCAATGGACACCATCCGGCGACGTATGATGATGACGTCAGGGGAAAAGGCAAGTGCTGTTTATGTCAGGGCTTAAACATATCTTATGCCATTTTCGTTCAGGTCCACTACAAGTCATTCATTGACGCGACCAGGCAGATCGTCGCGAAGGAAGGCGCAAAGGCTCTGTTCAGTACGTGTCAATCATTCTTTCATGGCGGATCAAGTCTGTATCTGACCGTTCACACAAGACGGAGCTGGTGCGAACATTTTGCGTGGAATTGCAGCAGCTGGTGCTCTGTCTCTCTACGACCAGTGAGTGTGGACTCGGAGTTTCTACGACTTGCGTGCTCACCCATCGAAGATTCCAAGCGCTTGCCTGGGGCCGGGTATACAAGGCAGGTTCTGGGTAGTAACCTATGCGATAGTCGGATAAAGCCCTTTCCGTTATGCTTGTTTATGCTGTATAGTTGCCTTAGCGACTTTTATTAGACTGGGAAGCAACAGTCGAGTTCTCGTATCTTACATTTATCGCCATCGCATATAGTGACCCGTTCATTGAATATTATGCCTTCTCGGAGTCACGATAGCTGGCGAGGGTGTCATTATGTAAGACACGTCCGATCGCGCATGGCCGTAACTCGCTCGCCAACACAGTCTCATGTAGACGTTCCAAGGGCCGGGGCATTCAAGAGGAAGATAGATGTTTTAACATCAGACGAGGAATTGGATCCAATGACAGACGATCACGGTGCGCCAGTGGCTCTCATTGACGTTGATCTAAGCTGAACATCACTGTTTGCGTGTAGACTATCAGATGCGCAACATTTTTCAACATGAAGTCAGTTTGGAGGTCACCATTCGCGAGCGACTCGCAACTACCATTGAAGGTCGTATCCAGTGGGCTCTCCGGATGTTAGACGCCCTCTCGAATGTCGAAGAGCCACAAGATCAACCTTTGGACGCGGACGATTTTCAAGACGCTGCGTTAGATGCGCTTGAGGCATTAGAAGCACCTTCTTCGTTTATATTCGACGCCGGATTGCCCGAAGAGCGAAGTCCGTCTCCTTCGTTCTCCCCTATAGTTGCGAATCAACCAACGTTCCAGCGCATACCAAAAACACGATCTTCTCGGACACCTAAACCGTCGCAACAAAAGAAATATTTATACATAAAGTTGCCTGCTACTACGTCTGATAGCCAACTTGCGATCCTTGCCTGCCCGACCTGCAACCGGACGCAATTCACTACCCTCCAGGGGCTGCTCAATCATGCGCGTTTGGCTCATGGCATCGAATGGGCAAGCCATGACGCATGCATTTCTGCCTGCGCTGTCCCTACATCTACGGACTCTCAGAGTTGGGAGAGCTACGAAAGAGACGGCGTAGAGGTTCCTTGGGGTGGCAATGTTGTTGGGCTTCGTCGGTTGTTCGAGCGAGCGGTAGGTGTTGACGGTGCATTGCCCACGCCTACTCTGCCGCATACCTCATCGGATGTTTCCTTGGAAAAATTGGTGACAGTGCCAAGTACTTTATTATCCCGCACCCTCGGTCTTCACGCAGACTCACCTGCCCTTGCACAATTCCTTGGCCGTGCTCCCAAGCGTCGTTGTATTCACGTTTGTGATGAAGATCAATTCGTTGATATCACGAGTCTCAACGATACGACCTCGCAGCCAGACGGACTGATCTCCGAAAAACTAGGAAAGCTCAAGAAAGGTTTCTGCATGCGTTATCCACACCGAAATACTGCACGAAAAGACCTTGATTTGGTAGTTGATGTCAACACCAAAGAGATCACAAACAGGGACAGCGCATCTTCCCCTGCGATCATCCCTGCTGGGACAACTGCATCGCGATTCCACATCACGGCACGCATCCGCCTTGAGGACCGCAGCTTATTCATGAGAGCAGGCGAGTTCCCTGCGCAGCGCGTTGCCATGTTACTAATCCATGCAGACCGACGTTCCCAGTTAGGCATTACCGACCTGTACTGCTGGATGCTAGGAGTCACAGCACCATCTTATGTGTGTTTCTTGTTTTTCAGGGGTGGCTGCATGCTGAGCTATCTTCTCAGTCACTACCGTTGTCATCGTTCCTGACTTGTGTCACGGTCGTACCTCCGAGGGTAGTCTCCCCTGTGTTTCTTACTGTCCATCAGCAACCCTTTGCGGTTGTTGGTACTGCAAATGAACCTTTCATGGCCAAGGTCATTCTTGAATGGGTCGGTGGTGGGAGAATGGAAGTCGAGCATTGGGTCGAAGTATGTAATCTATGTCACTGGTCCTTTGTAGCGTCTCGTCCTGATACAGAACTAATTTTTTCGATCATATTTAGCTCGATCAGTCCAAATCCTACACTTCGGTTCTTGGTTCCGAACAAATACTCGACATAGAACTTGATCGCAACACGCCACTGCTTCCCATCCCGAAAGGAAGCCCACCTTCGCTGCCATCGCTTGATCGGCAGCTTACATCCGACTCTTCCCTGCATAACGCACCTCCGATTGACCCGGAACATGGGAACACACAGACGCTGAAGGAAGAATGTGAGATTCCTCGAACTCAGGGACGGGCTGATGCTAATCATCTTTTGAATTACAGACTATGAACAGATCCTTCGAAGTCTTCTTCCGAAGGTACCGATGACTGCGAAAGGTGCATGACTCGTGGTCTGATGCACCGCGTACATTAACCAGGGTATTTAGATATTAAACCAAGAATGGCTATCCAAGTCCCCTACAAGTTAGTCCCTAGTCCTACACATCTGCTTGCTCTAGTACCTGGAAGACGGAAGGCCATTGAGGTGTGTAGTCACAGCATCTATGCAAGACTCCTGTTTAAACTGGCGAAAGTGGGCCCGCGCTCACGCGCTGCACGGGCTTTATGTTGATCATATGGCTTCAGTCTCACCACGCCAACGAACAACGCTGACGGTTGGGGATGTCTATATGTTTCTCGAGGATGGCTCCCATTTTCCCCGTCCATCGCATGTTACTTTACGATCGTCACCTGCGTTGAAGAAGAAAGGGAGAGGGAAAGACGGGACACCGTCTCTAGGCGACGAATCATGTCCAACCTGTGGCATCACAAAGCGTTCACATCCTGGATACGACATAAAGGGTGAAGAGGGTATTATCCCTTGGACCTGTGTTGTCGTCCCAACGACATACCAACAGTACGGAACAAATCTTCCCCTTATTAACGTCACCAAGGTTCTAGCGTTCTCCGACGAACTCGAGCAAGTAGTACAGAGTTCGTCAACATCAGCAAGCTTCGCCGATGTCTCGAACCAAACATTGAGGATGATACTTTTACCACCTTTCCAATATACCTCCCGTGACCTGGTGACGCTTAATCCCCCGGAGCTTATTCTCGCTGTACACAAGGTCGTTTCCAGGCTGTGCCTTCCTACATTTCCTGTCTTTGCGCCTCGTGGAGAAATTTCCCAATTTCTTTCCAACAGGGAATACTGTGAACAGCGCCTTGCTCCGGCGGCTCTTTTGACAACCACCCTCAAACCCTTTATCTCTGTATTGCTGCGGTCAGCCATTGAAATTGCAAAACGAGACGTTGCAACCACTGTTTCGGGAACTAAAAACAGTCGAGGCAAGAGGATGAAAAAATTAACCTTCGTTGTGACTCCAGGTCATCTATTGCGTGGGCTGCGATCCCAGCCCTTCGACTCTAACATAAAAGCTGTTTCGGGTACTGCACGGACTCCAATGAGTACTAGCAATCCTCGGACGAGAGAGGTCATCACGTTATGTTTGGCGCGGCTTGGCGTCCAGCTTGGCTCTGGCAAGTATGTTCCGGCCGGATTGGATGGGGATAGTGCAGAACATTTGGGGCACGTAACAGTAAAAGCTGAGCCGGAGTAAGGCTGGGGAACGTGAAAAGGCTAGAGGGAAAGACATGGATGGTATGAACATGCTATGTCAGATACATACTTGTCACCCAAAGTTTTCTCCGGTGAACCCTTGGGTGTATATAATATATTGTTCAATGGTTGAGAACCATGCAACTTGATCGAGATCTATATCCTCAGTTACAGATTGCTGATCAATCAATTGAAGGTAACGACATCCGGCGATTCCCAGACCTGCGGCATCAAGTTGTCAACCAGCCTTGTGCGTTGGTGGCTCGCTACACGAAATAAATGAACTTACTGCAACCGTGTGCCACAGCAGTAACTTATGATCGATTGCCATGGAGCGTTGTTATATTTCGTATATAGATTCAGGGCCGGAGTCCAGCTTCTACTACTAGTTTCAGAGCTTCTTGGAAATTTTAGCCCCGGTTGGCTACTCGGACGAGTTTGCTTCGTTCGCCTAACAAACTCGGACCCAGGCCGTGACAGGCGCGTGAGTTTATGTAATGTGTTTCGCTGCTACACCCAGTGGCAGACACTACTACTTACTTATGCTGGATACTTTTTACAGTTCCTACCATTCACGGTTGGTCGCAACCGAGTCACAGCCTGTTTGAACCTACCAGATTTAAAATGAATACGTATGCACGAGGTCTTGATCAACGTCAGATTGCGGTAATGTACAGAGGGAACGTTCTCCGCCTCCTTAAACGTCATGTTGACACATTCGCTCGAAACAGATCGCCTTCTGGGGCTAGTATTAATTCCGACTGCCTGGCTTATATCAGTGTCAATCGATCTGCCATTCCCTTTACACCATTTCTTGGTCTCCCTGGAGCAACATAATGAGCCTAAGTTTCGACAACACGCTGGGGGCGTTGTTCATCGGCTTCAGTGTGTCTTCGATGTGAGTAGTGCTGTGTCTACAAGGTGATAACGCTGATAGTCCAACAGGCTTTACGGTGTTTTTGTCCTCCAGGTCTACATATACTGTCGTCGATATCCTTTGGATAAAGTAGGGTATAAGGCAGTTGTGAGTTCCTTTCTGAGAGTGTATCCTAACAAGGAGATTCATGTCTGATCTCATCAGGTCGTGTTGCTATTGTTCGTGCTAATTCCGGTGTTCGCCGAGCTCGTCACATAGTTTTTCTTCAGCTTGTTAGGGACGTTACACCAAGCTCTCATAGGTCATTCTGTGTACTACTATTCAATAACGTGAGTTCCTGTATTCGTTGGTCACTGACGATCTAATTGGTGTCTAGCAACTTTATGAATATACTCGCACTCTATGGAAAACCGGCTTGGTGCGTCAGCAATTTTTTTTCTTTTCCTTCCATCTGACCAGAACGCAGGTCTCTCACCGTATGTGCCCTTTGCAGATGGTGAACGATAGTCTTATTAATGAAATGTCTTCCAGCTCCAGCTTCTCATAGGGGTAAGTATGCCTCTTTCATGTTGATCGCAGATATCTGAGAGCATACTTAATGCTAGTCCGTGGTTGGAACCACTGTCAAGTTGTATGTACACCCTTTTCGAGGTTCTTTCTGTGTATTTAACCTCTGCTATTTTGACAGTTTCTTTACGATACGTGTCTGGCGATGTAAGGACTCCGGGTTGTCCTTCCAAAACCAAACCGATGGTGACTCATTCTTATCTTTTAGTTAGCTATGGCAACACGTGGTTGACAATGTTTCTGGTGAGCCCTTGCACACGGGCGATGTACATGTGAGATCTAATCGTCCAGGAAAGTTGGTCCTAACCTTCGGAGAATTGGGTGAGGGGTCGTTATCATGGTTTCCGACGTCGAGTTTTCTAACGTGTACGATTCATAATATTGCATAACTGGATTCCAGGCCTCGCCATCAGTAAGTCTTGAGCAATTTTACAAGACTACTGTTGAACCCAAGCATATTTGATAGCTTACACGGTGAAAAGGTGTTGATTTTCTCACAATACTCAGTGTTTTTCAACCGAGTTTACATACTTTCCTTCAAGTTTTGCTTTGACGACACTACTTGACCTCACGAAACTTCGAGTGAATAGGGTTCCATCCATGATCCCTCTCACTGTTGACTTGGTATTCTTGCTTCAGGTTCTGGGAATGGTTGCTCTCGGTCTCGATGCTGTGAATAATATCAGTGTAGCTATAGCTCTTTGCTACTACTTGCAAGGCATGCGGTGCAATTATTCTCAGTACGTTTTCAGTTTTCCGCTTGGATGTTTTTCCATTGACTAATGACATACGCGCCTTAGGGGAAACTCCGTCATCAGAACGTTGATGCTTTATGCAGTCAATACTGGTTCAGTGTCAAGGTGCTGTTGGCCGTCAGTAAGACTGTTTCTCATCTGACTGACACCATTGTCCAGCGCAATGAGTTTCTCCACTTTACTCGTTGTATGTATCAAGTTTCATTTTCAAGTTAGTCTGAGTGACATATACCATCAACAGTACTATTTTATGCCAAAGAATCTCATCTTCGTCGCTTGTTACTTCGTTTTGAGCACATGTGAGAAGATTCTTGCTGGATTCAGAACCTTGATCTGACCCATGACTTAGCATATGCCGTGTCGTTCGTTGCCGCGTATGTTTTTACAACAACTTGTAAAACACGAACGCCTCATAGATGTCATAGCCTAAACACACGCCAAGCTATACGGGGCCAGGGTGTCGATGGCGAATCCGGGAAATTCACGACATCCCAAATACATATAACAATAGACCAGCGAAGTCAGCCATCCGTCATCCTGTCCCAAGAACTCGAATCTATGCAGACCCGCAGTGGGGAGGTCTGTGAACTACCGAAAGTCTCCAGATCTCATGGTTAACTTTCACAATAACAGAACGCTACTCATTCACTAAATATCAGTAATGAGTTCATGGTTCGTGGATCAACCAATTCTAATGGATGTGCCACTGGGCCTGACATCGATTTTATGCAGAGACAGCAGAAACCACACTACACCGTTGGGTGGTAAAAGCATCGAGGATCATCATTTCAAACAACTATTCAGTATCTGGTCGGACCCCCTCATCTGTAAACTCACGCATACATCCTAATTCGGTGTTGAATCGGCGCCCTGTGATGCTTGATTCGACACTGTCGTATCAGCCCATCCATATAAATCTCTCTATTTTTGCGTTACATCCATTCATTTTTTAAAAGGTCGCAGTCGCTCGGTACGTGAATGATTGTATCGATTATCACTATCGTTTATGTGATTATCGTTCAGATTCGTTTGTATTACTTAGCCTTAGAAGTTTTCGGTCAGCGATTTAGTTTTTCCAGCCTGGTGTCGGTACTTATGAGCGGTGCTATTTACTTTGTACTGGCTGCATTGCACAACCGCGAGAGGGAAGTAGCCCTCTAGTTTCTCGAATCAGTGCCGCCATAGCTCTGGTAAAGAATTGTGAAGTCAGGAAATGGACAGTCTGGCCCAGGGTTCGCCTCTTGATGATCTGGCGTAATGCCGCCTCGGAACTTCATTGAAGGCGAGTTTGTCATGTAGACGCGACGGCGAGATAATTTCCGACACTGCGCTGCGGCCTCCATCAGCGAGGCACAGAGTCCACTGTGTCAGCGGAATCTTAAATCCCTGGTCGGCCTCATCGATACGAGTGCCTCTTTGACTGTTTCAGTGGAAGATTCCATGAGGGTGGCTTGTGCTGACGAAGAATTCCGAGTCCATATTACGTCCTTGATGTTGTTCCTACTCGCGATCGGCGTCCGTAGCTGAGGTGGCCGGAGGACAAGTTACCCTTTGCATGAACGAGAAACCGACGACTGGATGCGATCTCGAGTCTGAGCCAGGGCAACAGAGTCTGAAGGGTCGGGAATGGGACGAAATGACGAGATCAGATGCTCATATTTTTGCCCACTGGCAGGCTGCGAGAAAAGAGCATGGGGGCTGTCATGTGCTGCTTTCGGTAACACGTCTTTTGATTTTGATGCCCTGCTCGTCGATGCAAGGGAAACGGGGCCCATAGCCTGAGGCCGCGCCTCCCCCTAGCACAGCACGGAGCCGGAACCGTGACGGAAGGAAACGCACGCGGGTCGGATATGCGTTAGTGCCATATCGCCAGTAACTTGCAAAGTCATTCGATGAATCCGTAGGTATTTCCGGGGACCAGAGCGTGCCCGCTATGACAGTGTCCAGTTGCTCACAGTTGAATCCCATATGGTCACGAGGTCGTTTATTCCCGCCGATGTTAACTACCGATACTAGGAATTCGAAGGCCAATCGGTCACAGTCGAGACGCCGTTGGTTGAAGTACTGTAGGATATACTGGCACTCTGAACCTGCAGGCGTGCCAGTGACACTCCCGTAAAGGGAATGCTCCCGGGCCCCACACCCTTGGATCGAGTCCGATGTACATCATGTACTACGGCAGGTCAATCGCGCACAGGAGATACGCCGGTACTTGCACGTAGCTCGATAAAAGCGTGCGTGTTCAATGCAAGCCTTGTCATTCGCGGGTTTGATGCAATTACTGTAATATTGAAGGAACACACCGAACCTTTACTGACAGCGATGAATCCCATGTTGTCAAACACACAACAGCTATTGGGGTAGTAAGAGCTGCCACCATAGATGATAGGGAGAGATGGGGACAGATCTAGGCAAGGGAGCCGTCTGAGACTCCTCACGCCAAGTTCGCACGCGTACTACTCGCTTATTACACCCGTACTTCAAATCAGTGATTGCTGATTATGACAGATACCAGCGCAGTTTCACCTGTTTCCTCCTCTACAGACTTAGGTGAGTTATGGAGTTCCGTATGAGTTGTTCGCGTCAGTGTAACTTGACAGGAATAATGCCTTTACGCTCCAGTTGGTTCAACACCTTCTTGTTTTCTTCCAGGAGGTCAAGAAAACCAACATGAAGTAGTGACATATGCACATGGTGTACATCACGACCACGGTGTTGTATCAATCATGATCGTTGGCATGGAACTGTTTCTCTACTTCTCGTGACCAACTCCGATGCCTTGCTCTCTGAGTTATGGAACGCAGAAAAAGGTCCAGGCATGCATGCTTTTATTCTCGGGCTCCACTGGCATCGACAATCTAAAATTTCCCCCGTCCGAGTCTCCTAACAATGGTCTCCAAGTTTTTTATTCTCACCAACATTTTGCTTTCCTCTGGAGTTCTGGCTGTTCCCTCTTCAGGATCTCGGCTGGAGGCTCACCATGTTCATCGCCGCGAGAACCACCAGCCTAAACCAATAATCAACCGCACTGACGCGCACGACGGTGCTGCTAACGACATAGAGTATGGCCCCGTCTGGGCTGGTGCTATCCGGGAGGAGAAGGAGGTTAGCATCCTTCTTGTGTTTCGTAATCGTGCCCGACCTTGTTGGACAGGGAACTTTCACCACTGTCACTGGCACCTTCACTGTCCCCAGCCTCAAGGGCCCTGATGGTTCCGCGGCCGCTTGGGTCGGCATCGACGGTGACAC
>JBBPPG010001164.1:0-10584 GCA_038091855.1 Leccinellum luteum
AAAGGGGGTCCAGTCCGAGTCATCCTCATCAGGCACGTCCAGTGGAGCTGGCTGCACTCCCGGTGGTAAGAAATCACCAGTGGAGTCACAAGGACAACCTAAAAAATATCAGAAAACGATGGTTGAAGAGGGCCATTGCACCAACCGGTCATTAATGGATGGTAATTACGATAGACTGCATTGCGCGAACCCAAATACTCTGCCTCAATATGAGGGAAGTCACTATTGTCTGCACCCTGGGGCGATGGGCTCCGAGTCGGCAGAGGAGTTGGACTCCGAGTCAGCCGAGGAGGACTCGGAGAGACAGACACGCGAGGGTGTTTTGCATGTTGATGTTGTGTTAGCCCCGATTGATTTTTGAATGAACGATTACACCCTGCGTGCATACAATGGTACTGAAGCTGGGCATGGTGTGGAGTGGGCATGCGTGCTGACAAGTCACCAAGAACAAAGTTTGCAGTGGCACACCGGAAGAAATAAGCACACTGACCAATACAAATGGAGAGGCAGGGTTTAGTATGATATAAACCGTGACAGGGAGGGAGTGCCGTATAGTTCACCTTTTTTTTCGGTCCCCACCCGCTCCTTCAAACCCTTCCGCTCCTTCGAGTTTCAAACCGTAGTTCCTGTCCTTTCAGCTTACATTCTCATCTTCAAGTTGTTTTAACCAGCCTTCTCTCCATGGCTGCATCTCGTCACCCGAGTGAAGGGAGCCAGGCACAGCCTGCTCAACCTTCTGAGCGTCGTATTAGTACACGGCCAACCAATGCGAACGCTCGACCTGGCTTACCAGACAAACCTAACCCTCGGCGCACGTCTGAACAAAAGCGTGCTGATGACGAACAGGTCAGACTCATGAAAGAGGCAAAGAAAGCAGCAAAGCAAGATACTTACCAACGGATCTCAACCCTGCAAGCGCAAATGGTTGTTGACCAGTCTGTGGCCATCCAAGACCGAGCCGCTGTACGTCCGAAGCCTCGCATTGTGCCAAGGAAAGATCCCCCAAAGGAACGCGGAATTCTACCAGCCCGCTACCCTCGTTTGTCAACTTGTTGTTGCCGTGACTCAGAATATACTGACCATGATCAAATTAGAAGCTGAACTTGGCAAAGAATCTGGTCTGCGAACAATGTTGTCAGAAATCACACGCCAAAGGTTGGCCGAGACTAAGACAAGAAACGAACCTTCAGCCACTGATGGTAGCAAGTACGTAGTACCACCTGGGTAATACTCAGCAGTTGGCAATCTAGTAACAATCAACAGTCAGCAGGACACTCCGAGTCTATATGCGTCAAGCAGGACATTTACAATTGCCGCAGGAGTCAGCGATGTGGATGACGATGAAGATGAGCTCCGGTATGCCATCCAGCATTATAAAGGCAAGGCTAAGGTGAGCAACAATTAGTTGACTAGTAGCCGCTGATGACCGAATGCGATGTTACTTACACTACTGCTTGCACTTGCAGTTACTGCCCTCTCAGAGGGCAGTTATTGACACAGACTCCATCGACATGGACGCTGACATGGATGTCGACGACCTTGCAAACTATATGAATCCAAACAAGACACCACAGCGTGAGCAAGGTCGATTGAAACGCAAGGCCAACTTACAGCCTGAGAGCGACTTGGAAGAACGCGGGGCAGACACTGAACCGGCGAGTGAGGAGGAGACAGGCTTCCAGCCCAGGCCCCAGGCCGGAGGGCGACGTCTCACACGACAGGTAAGCAGGGACTATTCCGACTTATATAGGAACTTACCTTGTGTCCCACAGAACGCTATAGCTGTGATCGAAGCTCCCCCGAATAAGAAAATCAAGACCGAGTGGAGGGAAAGCGGAAATGACTTACGTGACTTGGACGACACCTCCTGTGAGACTATAAACGCTTCGACCTCGAGGGGGTCTCGTAAGGGGGTTGACACGCCTGGGCCGAAGCAGAAAAATCCCAGGGTTAAAACTAACAAGACGAACTTACCGTTGCTTATGCAAAACGATCCGGACAACAAGTGGTCCAAGGTTGTTCTGCCGAGCATTCTCCTGTGGTATGGGGATCAAGAAAACGTGTGGAACATCAAGGAGCCTGACCTTGAACATGCGCTCCTTCGCATCATCGGTCACGTCTATCCGATGTTTAGCGAACTCAGTGAAATGAAGCACGGTGGGCACATTTACAACCTGGTACGTACAGCGTCAATGGTCATATACACCATTTCAGAAATATTAATACTACCTTCTTTGATCTGAACCAGGCGGCGCAGCGCCTCACGCGCTGGCGACACGTCATTGGGAACGCCGCTGCACACATCGTGCTCAAACACCTAAACAAGAACGCCTCTGAGGAAATCAGTAAGGAAGACTTAGCAACTAATCTCCTGACCCTTCGTGCTTTCGCATATGAGGATTTTGACCCCTCAGTTCCTTCAAAGGCCTTCCACTCCCCGCTGATCTATGCTCTTCTTGGAACGACACACCTACAAGACACCTTTGGGTGGGTGGAAGTTCCAGGGCTCGACCTTCTTGCCAAATGCGATCATGGCATCAAGGGAGTACTTGCGCTTTGTACGGCAGCAGTAAGTAAAATTTTTATTTGTCACGGACTCACGGTTGACTAATTTTTTGGGGGTCAGCTGGAGCGTGCGTTGAGGTTGGCCCAAGAGGGACGCCTCGACGTTATTGCAGATGAGCCTGAGGAGGCGCAGATAGGGCAAGAGGCCATTGACACTCACTCAACCCGGGGCATGCGGACCAACCGGAAGCAACCGCGAATGCGGAATCAGGTGACTGGGAAGATGAGCACCAAAGGTAGTGCATTTTCCCACCAAAACTGGGGTGGTCAGACGGCATCCTACTACGTGGCCGTTGCAAACCGGTCTGATGAGACGCTCAGCAATATTGTTGCTGGGGCCCTCTGTGACCTTGCCACCAACAGGGATGACTCGGATAAGGCCCTATTGAGTTCTGTTGTGGCCCCAGATGTGCTCGACCCTAGAGCCCAGATGTGTACGTGCCTACTGTTGATTCATCTGTTATCATTACTCCAGGGACTCATCGTCATGTAGGATCCCGGTCATCCGTAGAGTCGTCAAGCCATTTCATTGATACTCATCTCCTTTCCCCATCACTCATTTCCCCCGTCGCTGCTCGTTTCAACCGCTGTGATTCCCCCGCCACTCTTTCTTCCATCGTGAGCCTACCACTGTGGCTCATACTATACCATTTCCTGATGCTAATATCTTTCCCCCGCTACTCGTTCCCCCCACTGCTCAATTTCAAGTTCACTGCCGTTCAATTTCCCTGCCGCTCGTTTCAACTGTCATGAGCCTACCACCGTGCTCGCCGTATACCATTTCCCGATGCTCGTTTCATCCCCCGCCACTCATTTTTCTTACCGCTGTTTTCAAGTTTCAACTGCCGGCCTGACTCAGGCTCCTGAGCCTATATACCATGATCCCGCCGCTCGTTTCACCCGCAGTGAGCCTATATACCGTTTTCTCTTCTGATTCACTCATTTTATCTTCCCATGAGCTTATTGACCGGCTCGTATACCCCGTATTCAATGTTTTTCGTGACTTTTCAATCAATACAAATCAACCAATCAGCACGCTCGCGCTGTCGCACAGTTTTGGTTCTTTTCGTGCTTTCCGTGATTCCTCGATTTGCTTTTCGGTACTTTACTAGCTGCTTTTAATAGAATTTGATTGCTTTTTGAATCGCGTGAACAGGAAAAAGGACAATAAAAAGCAATAAAATAAGAATCAAAAGTCGCAAAAGTAAGGAAAGCACTCGAAAAGGATGGCGAAAAGCAGAGAGATCTACTTTTCGTGCTTTCCAGCATATTTACAGAAAGAACCAAAAGGAACAGAAAAGCACCGAAAAGCCATTGAAAAAGACCAAAAAAGCAACCTGTGAATTTGCTGATGTTGCTCGATCATCATGATGTAGGAGTGTAAAAGGGACTATCACGACGCGCTTTGAGTCACCCGGAGATATTTGTGACTATTCGAGATATGATTCGGTCGACATAGCGTATCACGTTCTAGTAAGCTTTGCAAATCCAACTCGCGGTCACTCGCTGCCAAAATCAAATACGGTATACTAGTAGAACAGCTGGAGGAATATCGTCCAGGAATCTGGTCACGTTCAACGGTTAGCATGGCGATTCGAAAACGAAGAGAATTTGCTGAATAGGAGAATCTCGCCATAACCCTCATGACTCGTAATCCCGCTGAAACAACCACGCGAGCCAGACCTAACCTGTCCCTGGTTGAGAACGTTGGCAGGGATTGAAAATGGGTTTCCACCAATGGTGAGAGTTATGCAGGGAAAAGAACTGCATGGGACTACAGGCAGTCAAGTACATAGGTTTGGGGCACTGAATTCTATGAGGTGCCAAATGCACAAATATTCCGCACTATTTTTTTTGTAGAGCGCGCAACTTTCGGGGTGAGCGTGCAACTTTTCGGACACTGAGCACACAAAATGAATAAGACATACTGAATAGTGACTAGTTAGAATAGAAAACTACATCTAGTAAAGAGTATGAAGTCGACTGAATGATACTCGAATAGCTGTCAATCGTTTACTGTGTCTGTCTGTTGTCCCTCTCCAAGGATTAGAACCACGTTAGCCCGGTCTCGAGACAGTACGTGAATGGTCGAGTAAGGGGATGGTATGGGTGTGGTTTCGAGCCGGCGAAAGCTTTCATCAGGGGGCTACCGCGACCACTGCCCTTCCAAGGCTGTTTAGGTGAACTCACTTACCATTGTTACCAAACAGAGGGAGATGGCACTACTAGTCGTCCGTCGTCGTAACGTCACCTTGTTGTGGTGCTGCCGCACCGCGTTGTTGCCAGTGCCACCACTGCGACCGATAACCGACGCGACGACGACGAGTGGTGCTGCCACCACCACCACGACACGACGACCGTGACGAATGGTGCCCGCCCTCTCTCTCTCCCTCCTCTCCCTCACACCCGACACGACGACAAACGGAGGCTACGGAGCCACCACCCCCACCACTACGAACGCCACCCACGACGACGACAACGAATGACACGTCGCGGCATCGCGACGCGTCAACTGACGCAACGGCGGCGACGCATCAACAGGAACGGGAACAGGAACGGGATGGGATGACGGGACGACGACGACCGATGGCAACAAACGATGCATTGTGGCATCATAACGCGTCAACTGACACAACGGCGGCGACGCATCAACAGGAACGGGAACGGGATGGAACGACGCAAACGGGAACGGGATGGGATGACGGGACGACAACGACCGACGACAACGAACGACGCGTCGACCACTACCACCACCACCATGACACCCGTACCCGCACGGTACCGCACCCGTGACCCATGCGGGTTACCCGGACCCATGAACAGACCCTAGTCGGCGACGACAACAAATGCGACTGACACGATGACAATGTGGCGTGCGTCCCTCCCTATCCTTATCCCTCACTCACCCACCGCCAGACCTCGCCCATGCCGTCAGCGGACTGCGTCATCCACGACGACCAAGAATGCGTTGACGCGGCAACAACGACAATGACGATAAACGATGCGACGACTGACGTGCGGGTATGCCCACGACACGGCGACGACGATGGTACATGCCCCGCCGATGTGATGATATGCTGATGGTGGCACGACGACGGGGCATGCTGCGAGCAACACCACACCACGACGCCGTGACGACACGGCTGTGCACTGGCACCGACTGAACTTGAATGACGACCCTAACGGAGAGGGGCAAAGGTAGGACTCTGTAGAGACGGAGTCAAACTATACAGGTAAGTAAGTAAGGAACGTCTAGATACGAAGTATAGTAGCTTACCTCCAGTCGATGTGATACGAGACTGGAGGAAAGGTGAAAAAAGAGTGGCGCGTGTAGGTACAGTGCGATGTATCCTAATCGTATGTACTAGACGTGCTGCGCTCCGACAGACCCAATCACGACGTGGCACCACGACACTAGCACGACGCCGGTCGCAGGTACCGGTACCCGTGATATTCCCTAAGTTCACCTAAACGGCCTTGGGTAGCCCCCTGATGAGAGCTTTCGCCGGCTTGAAACCACACCCATTCCATCCCCTCACTCGTTCAGCGCACTGTCCCGAGACTGGGTCTGACATGGCCCTAATCTAATACTTGAAGAGGGATGACCAACAGACACGGCAAACGAGTCTGATAGCCGGGTTGCCATCCCTTGCACATATTCGGGTATCATTCAGTTAACTTCATCCTCTTTAGCTGTAGTTTTCTATTCTAACTAGTCATTATTCAGTATGTTTTATTCATTACATAATTTCATTTTGTGTGCTCAGTCATGGTGCCTATCCCGAAAAGTTGCGCGCCCAGTAGAAGACACAGCACTCTGAGCGACGTGACGCGTAAACGTTGTTTCCGACGAAAGACCGCGTCGCGTTTGCAAACCAATCTCATACCGCGAACTCTGAATGCGCCAACCAGCATCGCGATCAAGCACTGACCAAATCACTCATGCAGCTCATTTGTCCACATACGTCCGCACCGTCTCGATCGACGACACCGCGTGCGGGTACACCCGCTTGACATCCCTGGCTATGTTCGCGATTATGTGTGGCACCTGAAAGCTCAACCATAGCAGATTCCGGACCTCCTTGAACAGCGTGATCGTCTGCGGATCAAAGTTGACCACGAGCTGGAACCCGCCCCCACGAAGCCAGACTCGGACGATCTCGAACAGATGTCCGTTCACTGCCGTGTCGCGTCGCATCTGATACTCAGCATATAATTCCCAACATTTTCCGAGAACGTCTTCAAGCGTTTCATGTATGTCAGGAGTTGTCCGATTTGTCGAGCCCAGAAGCCCCCCGCGATTGGCGGAAGGTCCCGCATCTGGGACATATGATATGGAACCGATATTGAGTTCTTGAACTGGCAACGGCGGCGTTAGCCAGGACGGTTCGAAAAAAAGAGACGCGATGCACACCTTGTCGTGTAGATGTTTGATATGCTCCTTGACGGAATCGATTAGTTGAGTTTGATACTCTTGTATGGCACCTCGAATCTGTGAGCGATCGTGATCGCTGGCGCGTGTAAGCTTGAGGTACGAAAAGAGGACGGCGCCTACCTTTGGTCGAACGAAGTTCCAGCGCATTCAAGTTAAACTTAGAAAACACTCTAAACATCTGGTTCGCATGCAGTGCCTATTCTATCGGATTCGCGCAGCCTTGCAATGATCAGGTTCTCCAACCTCCACCCGCTCGTTGTACGCATTTTCGGCAGCAACCCAGATCTCAATAGTATCCTCTGAATACGACGAATTAACGTCAGGTAACTGGATTGAGAAACTGTCGGCGGGAGCGACTTGGGCATGGAAAATATGCGTGGTGCGTCCACTCGTATCACCTCGTATTTGTTCAGAATCAGTCCTCTGACTAAAATTTAGCCCTGGACATTTCTATGTTGCGGCCGAGCTGAAATCCATACTAGCCCACTGGCACGTGCAAGTGATTGCTTACGACGTGAAATTGGAGGACAACACGACACATCCAACGAGCAGGGTTATGGGTACTCTCATCACGGCGGATGGAAATGTGAAGGTTTTGTTTAGAAACAGGGTCGATTGGTTTGATTTTTGTATCCTTGTCGCATACCCCTCTAGCAGAACCTACTTGGGAGATCAGTGTATACACAGCCGATTGGCTATGCTACTTACCGCAATGTCAATAGTGCGGTGCACCCAGTCTACACAAATATCCAAAGCAAGTATACAGCAGATCGAAAAAACAGCAATAGAAGAAGAAGAAAAGAACGACGAACCAAATAATCTAATAACTCGGGACGCCAACTACAAACTCAGCATAGACTTTGTTTCTTCTGTGTGGCATGTCCTCGTCCCTGTGCTTCAGTGCGAATCGCGATCGTCAATATGAACAATGGCACTTGTAAGTGGCCAACTATCTCTTGATTTCGCTGACGGCGCCAAGCCAGTCCTTGTTCCACGATCAGCATTCTGGTCCGTCGGGAGTGCTTTCCTCCAAGACGTCTATACCATGTTCGATTTCGAAAACTCACGAGTAGGATTTGCAGAATCCGTTTGATCATTGTGGATGTAGGAAGGGATACTTGTGGAGTAAAGTACATGACACGGTTTAGCTCACCCGGAGAAATCCGTGTCACCAGACGACCATCTAGACAGCGTGTCCTAAAACGCATGCTCAAGAGGAACTATTCGAGATATGATTCGGTCGACATAGCATATCACGTTCTAGCAAGCTTGGCGAATCCAACTCGCGGTGGCTCGCCAAAATCGAACACGGTATAGAACCGCTGGAGGAAGATTGTCCCGATCGTCCAGGAATCTGGTCAGGTTCAGCAGTAAGCATGGCTATTTGAAAACGGAAGAGGAAATTCTGGATAGAATCTCACCATAACCCGACTCATGACTCGCAATCCCGCTGAAACAATCACGCGAGCCAGACATAACCCGCCCCTGGTTGAGAACGTTGGCAGGGATTAAAAACGGGTTGCCACCAATGGTGAAAGTTACGGAGGGAAAAGAACTGCATGGGACTACAGGCAGTCAAATAAATAGGTTTGGGGATTAAATTCGATCGAAACTCACAGGTGTAGTAACGATTGTTTCCGAGGTCCTTACCACCATACGCCTCGTGCAGGGCCAAAACTCGCGGAGGATCACCAACAATGAATGTGGCCCCAGTGTCGATTTTAGCGAGTACATCCGTTAGAACAATGTTGTTACTGATCTTGATGTTATCTATCACCACGTCCCAGTAACCCTGAAGGGGCAATCTAAGTATGCAGCCATTACCGTCTGGAATTTACACTCACTATATCCATTACAGGAGTAAACACGAGGCTGTTGTGCATGTAAAGTGCCTCGTTTGTTCCACCAAGGTACAGCTCGCCTCCAGAAGCGGTGAGCTTGAGTGAAAACACCGATTGAGGCAACTTTCCTTCACTGAACAGCGTGTGAACCAGGGGGCTCTGATCATGATACTCTGAGAGAGACGGGAATGCCAATCCTAATATACCATCTGGAGCAAACTCAGATGCTGCCAACTCAGAAGAGTATGTTGTTGCGGCACCAATGGTCTGAATGTCGGCCTGCTCATCGGTCAGAAGTGATCTCGTTCGCAAACGGTAAAAACATACAGTGAAACCAGCAATGGTTACCTTGTCCGTGTATTGTTTACCTGTGGCAATCGCGTCATCCTCAAATTCTATATGAAAATATTGATCGAGGTCGTGGGCGGACAAGGACGACGCAGGATTCCAGAGGCTAGCGTGGCTTCTGCAGTTCTGATCGCCGGTCAACGCTGGAACAAAGAGGTCGCTGGGTCAAATGAGACGAGAGAGTGGATGGCCCTTACGGACAACATTTACCTAGAACCGGTGTCCAACTGGACTAAAATGGCGACTAGAATGAGAACGAGTTGTCATGGACGTACGGAAAAGCTCACGAGTGAAAGATTTGGCGGGAGTGCCGATCAAGATAGTCACATACCAACCACCCTCGTGGTTTGTCAAATCAACGCTAGCTCCACTCTCATCCCGTTTCACAGCAGAAGGATGCAGCGTTCTCATGTTCCTTTCAAAACGTTTCATGCCACGGATGATCTCGCTAACAAAAAGTGTGAGCCAAAATAATGCCTGAGGACATCACAGGATAATATACGCGGTATGTGATCCAACATGAGATTTGTCAGTGTCGGCATTAATATTTTTGTTGGAATCGAGTAAGAAAGAGTGTTTGGTGAGCGGTATGGCCATGCCATTACTTTCACCCTTGGGATCTGGTGCTGGTGCTGCCAAAACCGCCACTGTGACCGCAATTACTGTGATCACTTTGAACATTGAGTGGCAAATATGGAGGGGCAGAAATATCGTATGCTTGACTTAAATATTGGATACATCACTTCTAGGATGCAACCGGATGATGATGATCAAACTGATGAAATTTCGGTCACGCTCGGATCATCAAAACAGGTATAGCATACCCGAGGAAGATGATGATTGTAGTAGACTTATAGGCCGGATTTAACCGAGAGCACTTTTGATGGTGGGGGCGGTGAGTCGGTGGTGCCTTCCGCACCTTCTTTCGAAGTTTCAATCAGCACAACTTGAATAAGCTTGTACTCGCACTTCGTTGACGTCAGCGAGCAAAGAGCACGCTTCTTAATTGGGCATGAAAACCGGCCCGAATGCACATTGGGGCCTCCTAAAAGTGGTGACAAGGGTGGCAAAGAAGGTGTAGAACTTGACTACAGTAGCTGCAAGGTTCTAAATTCCAAGCTCAGCGAGAAATTAATTAGCTTTAAGAAATCCAAGCTAGCCCACCTGGTGGTGTTACGTACAATAGGACCTATTGTTTTGATTTTGTATCCTGTGGCAAAACACACGGTCATCACATCAATATGAACATGGATGTCTACAGGTGTGGTTTGCCGATTGCGGCGCATTCAGAGTTCACGGTACGAGATTGGTTTGCATGAATGCGCCGCAATCGACAAACCACACCTGTAGACACTCACCAAGCCACATCTCGTTCGCGTTGCGTGCAGTACCTAG
>JBBPPG010001165.1:0-10576 GCA_038091855.1 Leccinellum luteum
TAGTAGATAGCTTATCGTCAGACACAGCTTGGTCTGTGCACATGTACCAGTAGTATATATACTTGAATGCAACGACCGAACAAGCCAGTCTTGTTCTGGTCGGATTTCCCCTTCCACAACTACTCCTACTCCTAAGTCGCGTAATAGTGTGAGGTGCCTAGTGCCATATTGGTGCAAAGGGTCACCTTCAAACACTCTATATATTGCATTTCAGGTACCCCTGGAAATGTGTGGTATAGGGTGTTTTCTCGGATGCACTCAATTAAACACACTATACCACACATTTCAGGTACCCTCGGAAATGCGCGATATAGGGTGGTTTCTCAGAGCACTACTATAGTATATTAGCTTAATCTTGAGAATATTATTGATAAAATTTCACTGCTAGTTAGACTAATTAAATTTGTGATATCTTGCCATCTCTAATGGATTTACAATATATTATAAGATTATATTTGAGAGTAGCCTTACTATTTTTGAATATATATTACACATACATATATACATACTCTCATATGCTAGTATGCATTTCATAGACCCTTTGAAATATGTGGTAGAGCCTAGTAAATCAATGGCATAACCTGGCATAACCCTAACAGAATTACAAAAGTACCTAGTATTATCATTTGTGAGCTGGTCGTCAAGGTTTCTAACCAGCATAACCTGTGCCACCACTTTCAAGTTGATGGATGAATCAACAGGAAAGGTCTTGGAGAGGAGTTTTGCCTTCTCCCCAATGGACCAATCAAGGTATTGAAACACAAATGGGGAAAACTTGGTGGACGAAAGATGGTATCTGTTAAGGACATCGACCTCACTTCAAGTTGAGAACAGATAGTTGGGTAAGAAGGCTGGGTTGATGAGACACGATAAGGTTGATAAAAGAGTAATACTCTCATCATCGAGGTCACCGACATGGCAGCGGTTGAGTGCATAGATAAAATCTCGGCCGGTATTAGTGATTTTCAGTTAGCCTAAGGTAGATAGGATTACATTAGACCCACTAAAATTGATTTGACTGACTAGCATTACTGGCATCATGGGTTGCCGACTTGCATTTGTGTTATTGACCTGCATTTGCGAGACTGACATGTGACTGACTGCAATATAATATGTGACTGGCATTTGCATTACTTACCTGCATTTGTGTGACTGACATGTGACTGGTATTTGCATGGCTGACCTGCCTTCGCATGACTGACATGTAACTAGTATTTGTGTTACTGACCTAGCATTTGCGTGGCTCACATGTGACTGACTACACGAGTTGGATTCGCATGACTAACTGCAATATATGTAATGTGACTGACATGTGACTGGCATTTGCATTACTGACCTAGCATTTGCATGGCTGACATGTGACTGACTACATAAGTTGAATTCGCATGACTGACTGCAATATAACGTGACTGATTTGTGTGACTTGCATTTGCATTACTGACCTAACATTTGTGAGACTGACATGTAATAGTATTTGCATTACTGACCTAGCATTTGCTTGGCTCACATATGACTGACTACACGAGTTAGATTTGCATGACTGACTGCAATATAATGTGACTGACATGCATTACTGAATTTGGCACAGCTAATGTTATACTAAGAGTGTGTGACTGAGGAAAAATTCTCAGGTATGATTGGTGGATGGATGATAAACTTACTACTAAATCAATTTGGAAGTTATTATATGAAGTCCATAGAATGTTGATACAGAGGTTCAGGAAGGATCTGCAAGGAAAACTCAACCTGGAATGGGGATGGAACATAACTCAGCATGAGTCCCAATTCCCCAGAATATCCATATTTACAGAAATTGATGCAGGAGTATGTCAAGCTGCATGGTATTTACTCGAGTTATAGGGTTATTGAGACAAAGTAGTGTGAATGACAGCCTAAGGAAGCTAAGAGTACCTTCTATAGGATTTTGTGACAGTCATGAAATGACTCTCAGGGATGATAGAGAAGGTAAGATATGGGGGGATGGTTAGAATTATCATATGCTAGGGTAGAAGGGAAAAGTGACTCAATATCTGCAGATATTCAAAATCACGTTGCAGATTGTTTTACAAGGTATATGGAAGGTCCCTGGGTAGTAAGAAGCAAGATGCATTGCGCACAGAAGAATCTAAAATCAAAAGTTGCATAGGGTGTGAGTGAGAAGGAAAAACACACCAAGAACGACAATGCAAGATGCAGTATTGCAGACTATTCCTGTTACGATGTACTCATATACTCTCTTTTCTTTCTCTGTTTCTTCACTACGAATCGCGCCACTTAACTGTACTATAGATATCTGCGTCGTTCTCTACATTCCCTCCGCAGATTACCCACTACTCCTCATTCCTGTTTCTTCCGATCGCACTGCCATCCGCAGCTTCTGACTCATTCCATACTGCGGATGATTCATCTTCTTGATCCGAGCTTACTGTACGCATAGCCCTCCGCAGTTTCTGACTCATTCCACACTGCGGATGACTCACTCGCTTCCATGCCATTCCCTGGCATTCCATCTCATTTGTATATATAGTGTACTACTCGCATCATGTAACCCTAAGCTAGAGCTACTCGAATATCATCGCTCTTAGCCACCCTCGTCGCCCTTAGTCCTTCCTAGGCTTCGCCTACTCAGTCTTAGAGCTCCTCGACGTCGAGACTCTTAGCCCTTCGTCTCCTCCGATCCCCATAGCACTCGGAGTTCAGTCTACAAAGGTCTCGTCGACCTTCGTATCCTTCCCCCTCAGCTCTAGGTCTTGTTGACCTTCGTCTCTAGCCTTAGCCTTAGCCTTAGTCCCCCACTTCGAGTCTACGGCCGACCCTACCCGGGCCAGTCGTAACAATTCCCAATAATCCTTGGAAATGTTTGAATGATGCTGAAGAGGGCAGTCTTGAAGATTGATTGGTAGAGAGAGAACAAGAGTTCCTTTTGATGCTATTATCACTGAAGATAATGTAATGGGGTCATGATACAACACCCAGGCAATTTTGGATAGTAGAGGGAGGAAAATCAAGGAGGGAGTGGAATTGTAGCATGGGAAATGATGTCAACACTTAATTTATTACATTAAATGTCGTGAATTTACTGATTTGACAATATCAATGTCGATCCATGTCTGGATCAAACACGAAAAGAAGAAGGCAAGCTGCATGCAACGGCTATGCTATATATCTAGACAAGGTTCTTTTTGGGTGAATAGAAAGAAAAAGACAATGGTGAATTTGTAAGCTACATCATGGAGTCCTTTTCTGGTGTAGGAGAGGTAGGGGGGCTGGGTTTGCTAGGGTCTGCAAAAAAACCAGGGTTAAAGGAGAGCAGAAGGTCCAGGTGGGACTGGTATGCCTCCTCACTTTGTATGCTACTTCTAGTGTAGTCAGAAAGGTTATGTATTGTCACAAAAAAACACACATGTAAATAAATGCATGATCTTGCTAGAAAGGTCGAACAGCATATAGACCTTTTCCTCCAGTGAAGCAGCTGCGTCAGTTAAATCAAGGAAGTACACGAAAAGGGCCAACCACTTCTGGTTGAGAATACCAAGTGGGCCATCCTTGTTAGGAACAGGATCAGGGCCTTCTTGCATTACCAAGCCCTGGAGATGACACAATATCTGCGTAAATGAGTAGCAGAGAGAAGAGTGGAGCAGGGAAAGTAATGAAGCGGAAGGCCTGGCTGGGTCAGATGGGAATGTGGTCAGTGAAATAAAGGAGGAGGCAAGGTGATTGAATGTTTCGTGAATAAAAGAGATAAGTTGACGAATGGTGGTGTTCACTTGCCAGAAAACTTGAGTGAACTCGGAGGCATGCATTCTCAGTTTGAAAAGAACAGCAGCAAGAGCAGCAAGGTCAGCAGTGATGGGCTGGATGGTTTGAGCAACATTGTACACGTTGGTAAGGAGATGGAGCACATGCTGGATGTAAGACATGTGTGTGACTGACTGGTGTGAATACCTAATATGGCCTAATCTATCAATTTGATGGGGTCAACAAGAAAACTAAACATCCATCATATCCAGCATATTGGGAATCGAAAAGTAAGCGATCGAATCATTCTGGACAGTGGTATATACACAAAAGATCATCAGACAAAGAAGGGAATGGCATTTTTAAAACTTTCAGAGCATCTCAAATCCTTGCACATTAACAGGGATGAAGGTAGGATAAGTGTAATGAAAAATCGCAACACACACATTTGACCAGGGACCCACCACATTGTCTGATGAGATTGTCGACCCCTGTTGAAAATGAGAGGCAGGTGTTCAGCAACCTCAAGAGCATTGGGCTCGTTCGTCACTGAGTTATGAATTACAAAGAGGGACTCAATGGCATGCCTATATATCCTGTCCGATTCCACAGACAGGGAGAGACTTTAGGATGAAAAGTAGAGCCTGTGTAATCTATTTGATTGATTGTCAAACAATGCCAGTGCCATGGGCATGACTCACTTAGTAGACAAAACTGGCGGATACTAACCAACCCTAACCAACCTGAACCTCAACAGCCAACAAGCCTGAACACTAACTAATTAACTGGAAGTAAACACTGAGTAGTGACACTACAGTAAGTTACTCACAGCAGAAGAACATTTATTTGGGCATGTTATGTTACTAGTATTTTTGCTTTTCATAGCTGCTCAAACCACTTGGTTGTAGTACAGATTGCCCATCCAGTAGCACACGATGGTCACACCACCAAGCTCAAGAAATGCACCTGTCCATTCTGGTACCCCTGTACACACTCGTAGCTTAACTACTGGATGTCTGGATGCAAAAGGTCTTCCAAGAGACCGGATCTTCAAGACTATGTCGGATGAAATGGTTGCATTCTTTCTTGGCCCCATGCCCCCTCAAGAGTTTCTTTCTGCCTTCCTACCCAGTTCACAGCTTTCAATGTTCCAAGAGAGCATGTTTGATGCCCTTGCCAACCCCCGGAATGAGTGCCCAATGTACCAGATGTTTGTAAGTAGCTGAACGTTCTCTCAGAGTTTTCTAGATAACAAAGAGACCTAGATAAGCATCGTTCAGCCACACCTCAATATGCTAACCATTTGTGAAACATCGAACCCACCAGACAAGGCTGTCACAGGCCCTGGTACTCTGTTTTATTCTCATCTGACTGCACAGTCTATGATGAAGCAAACAAAACAGTGATGGAAATCAACTCCTCCTTGAGTGATATTTATATCAAGTTCAAAAGCAAATCAGATAAAGATGCCTTCCTGACTCAGACCAGTATCGCAGGCAAAGAAGAACCTGCTTCAAGCTCAAAATCTCTCATGAGCCAAACAACCAAGGGAGTCTCAACAGCAGGTCAGATCACTACATACACTGCTTTGCAACTAGATTCCCAGTATCACACGCATGTCTTCAGTGTCCTTATTGTTAAGGATTACACATGGCTGATACGATGGGATCGGAGTGGTGGTGATTCTTAGTAGCGCAGACATATGCAATATCCCTTGCTGCTCAGCCTCCAGCAATATTGGCATGCCGGATACCTATTACTCTATGTATACCAACCAATATGTGGATGCACTCAAGTCTACACAAGAATTCACCCCCCATCAGCACCATTGATTCATTCTTGACAATATTGCTGAAAGTTTGGAAACCTTCCGATGTAGCAAGGACATGATACGTACCATTCTTGCAGCTTTGAATGGTATAACATTGTCTACCCCCCCTACCTTTTTTAACTGCTGATCAGCTATTTCTAGTGCATAAAGAAGCTTACTGGAGATGTGGAATCCTTCATTGTGACATGAGCCCCAGCAACATACTCTGAACAGATTGCACTGACTTTGAAGGTGGACTGCTCATCGACTGGGATCTTTGTAAAGTGGTCGATCCAAATGATCCACTTGCAGGAGGTGCTTGCCAGCCAACCCGTATGGTATGTCATTCAGATTCCTCAGCTTGGCATGTTTCTTCATGAGAAAATATATATATATTTGCAGGGTACATGACAATTTATGGCCATGGACCTCATTGAAAACCCCAGGATCAACCAGACATTTATCCATGACATCGAGTCCACCTTCTTTGTCTTGCTATGGATGAGCATTGTTTATGTCAAATCCAGCTGGGACCAAGATCACCAATCAAGCTTTATTAGCTCAGTATTCAACCCAAGAGTCTTTGGAAATTGTGGAGGATCAATGAAAACTATGTTCATGCATTCCGACCAAGAGCTGCACACACTCAACCTTCACAAAAACATGCCTCTTACCCGACTGCTGCATGTCCTGAAGGAGTTACTTGCCATTCGTCGCAAGGAACGGCCAGAGAATGCACCTGATGGTGACGGGCTCAGCACAAGGGATGTCATTCAGCAATTTCTTTGTGAGAGTGCTCAGGGAATCGAATCGGATTCAATGCTGGCCAGTACTACCAACTCATCAAGAGAGGAAAAGGATTTCCAAGAGCAACTCGAAGACTACAATACTCGCATGATAGCCATCAAGAACCACGATATCATTATCCGCGCCATCACTTAAGCTATCAGAGTTGAAGACAAGCACTCCTCTTGGCTGGCCAGTGAGCTTGCTAAACAGCAGGAGTTTGTTTTCTCCCATTTTGACAAGCAGTATTTGTGGTCGAGTTCCAGAGATGTAGGGAGGCTGTGGTGGAATGTGAAGGTGGCGACAGGCAGGAGGAGTCCTGGAAGCAAAACAAGTTGCTCTAATTCCTCATATACTCTACTGTATGTCTAGACCCTGACTGACTGAGTGAAAATGTCTTTTGTCAACTTCTTTTTGTATGTATATAGTATTATATGCCGGTAAGCTGCTATGCAATAGATGGATTCATCCCCCTTGACGTTTGAAGCCCTTTGATGCCAAGAAATTCTTGATTATACCAATAATGCCAAAGAATAGGTCTCTGAGGGTGGGGGAGTGGGCTCATGAGTGGGTGTGACTCACTGGGGTGAAATATTGTGCATTGCAGTGGCATTCAAACACCCACAAGGCCTGGTATGACTCACTGGCTCAACATAGGGCATAGAGTTAACCCTTTGGGAGCAGAGGGGGTTTGGCAGCCGCGTCATGGTGTGTGGTCAGTTATATGTTTGATGCTTGGGCTGTGCCAGGCGTACCAACAACAAAACTTGTGTGCAAGAAGTTTGAATAATATCTATGAAAAGCACGTTGAGAGGTGCAAAGTAAGCATAGGTCGAGTGCAAAACTTATCAATGGCTACTCAAAGACACATGCATTAGCCTGACTCATCTAAAGTTACATGCTGTACATGCCAAAACAGCTACACAGGATATGGGTTGATGAGAGGTAAGTCAACAGCTTTATCCTTAACTCCAAGAAAGATGTTGGATCTTGTGTTTGTAATGTTTATTGAGGTATGCGGCAAGCAAGCATCAGTGTAGGGTATTCAAATCAACCCTAGCACACGCCTTCTGCTGAAGAAAACATTAGTTAATGTGGGTTAGATACTGAGTATACAAACGCTAAGAGAACTTTGAGATGAGGATAGTCTTGGCCTGCTGCTTGATCCAGGCGAGCGGTCCTTTGTTGAAGCTGCATGGTACCCTCTAGGTAATGAGCACCATTCCATTTTGCTCGAACATTGTCCAGATACCAGCACTTCTCAGGGTTCATCTCTTATGCCATTACCTTAGCTCCATCCCACATCTGGCATGGAAAGATATGGCCAAACAACCTAGGGGGGCACCAGGCAGGCCTCAATGGATAGGCCAGAGAATTGGCCATGTAATCTATGACATAAACCATGGTGGGGCCATCTGGGGAGTTGAATTTTTGCAGTACCTTGCAATGTCAGGTAGGATAAATGGTCACACAGCTGAGAGATCATCATGTGCTCACCTCAACAGTATAGTGAAGAAGCCTTTGGGAGCAAGGTCCAGAAAAGCTTCTAAGATCAGCAAATGATGCCTGCGATGCTCTGATGCTATGTCTGGCGCTTCCAGGCCCCTCCTATAACCTCACCATTCACTTAGCTTCTGACAATACCCAAGCTCAGTGTCTTCGTTCAGCGGTTGCCAATATGGAGAAAACTCGCAGCCATTGCAATGTATGCCCTTCTCAAGAGCACTACCTTTATTAGGGACTCGAATTGAACATGTGACTGGGTCATAAATGGCCCAGTGCAACGCATCACCATAGCCTATCAGTCCTATGGCCCCATTGAAGTCTACCACCTAGGTGAATCATCAGTACAATGAGAGCATACAAATAAGGTAGGATGCACCTTGAGCTTGTGTAAGATAACAATATCACTCTTTTGTACCTGAGGCAACTGCTCTATATATTGATTCTGGAAGCAGTTGACAATAACACCTTATCTCAGAGAATCCAAAGTAGATGGGTCCGCAACTTTGAAGGAGCGATGCAGTTCTTAAACAGGCTTCATGGGGCTGGCTAGACATTAGCAATGCATTGGTGACTAACTATTTGTCTGCATCTGTCTGTCAGGGCTGATGAAAGTTACTATACTGATGATATTGATACGTGTACCAGCTTTTGGAAGGTTGCCGAGAGGAGAGAAGGGGTCACCCTGATGGAATGTTAGTTAGTATATGCATCAGGGAAACCCTCCCGTGGATAATTCCTAGAAATACCTGATATTCTCATAAAATATGTAAAACATGTCACTTTATTACATATTTTCATATTTTATTCAATCTATGAACACTGGCATCCAATAATTAGTTGAAATTACATGTATTCTAAGCTATTATTGATATTTTACAAAAATTCAACTAGTGAAATTAGTTCACATTAGTTAAAATTACATGTATTCTACACTATTACATATATTTTACAAATATTTGATGTTGACATCATTGCGTTGCTGTGGTGCGCATTGTCGCGTCATCCAGAGGGAGAGGGGGAGAGGGACATGGCATCATCATCGGCACATGTGTCATGTCATCCTCATGTTGGGCGCGTGTGTTGTCGTTGCAATGGCAATGACCATGTCGATGTCGTCACGTCATCGCATCGTCTATAGGGAGAGGGGGAGACGGAGACTGCGTCATCGTCATGTCAGTGTGCATGTCCTCATGTCGGTGTGCATGTTGTTGTCATGTCGTCCAGAGGAGAGAGGGGGAAGGAGAGAGGGAGAGGGAGAGGGAGATGACGACATTGTCATCATCACATGGGAACAGGTGAATGGTAAAAGGAAGCAGGGGGTGGGGGAGTATAGAAGGGGGAGATTTACCACATAAAACACAATGAGGCTGGTGGTGAAGGGGGAAGCAGTAGTAAATGGCCCTGTTTTTTTGGATATATTTAGTTGCCTAACTCAGGAAAGCATGCTGACTTCAGTCTTTGGTTGTGGCGAAATGCTTGCCAATTAGAGGTATGGCCTGGAATTAATGCTAATTGGATGTGTGTCCAGTAAGGGCGATGGTGCCTGCTCCTCAGAAACCATGATAAATGATTACATATGGTCAAATGACTGGACTCATTAGTGCGACAGATTAGCCTATGGCAGAATCCCTTGTCTGAAAGAAATCTGAATTTCCTAGGCTAACAAGTTGCTGAACATGATGGTGTTGAAGGAAACGGTGATACAGATGCAGACTATATTTTCCTAATGCTGTGTTTTTTTTGGTCATATACAAACAGGCATTGGATGCAACAGTTTATAGGCATTTGGGAGGATGTGGGCCTTATATGGGTGGAGTAGACAATACGGCCTCGAGTGACATGATGGGAAATAATGAGGTGGGATAACTTGAAATATATAAAGATGTTTATACTGCGGCAAATATATATAATGGCTTACTTGGAAAACGATCAATGATAGTGGCATGACTGATAGATAGGGAGTGAGAATCAAGTGGCTTGTAGGCATGGAACAAAAATAAGTAAGCTGACAGCATTGTGAGACGACGCAGTGCATAGCAAGTTGGAGTGACTGAGCATAAAGATCGAGATGTTAAGAGGGAAGGTACACTGACAGCTTCGTGAGACAACATAGTGGGTTAGAACTTGGTATCAGTACAGCCTGGAAGAGGGTGGGTTTGCTAGTCATGGGTTGCTTATTAAGCAAAAAACCAGAGCCAACAATGTCGTGAGATGACACAGTAGGTACTCAAGTTAAAACTTGTTAGTGGGAGTGGAGTCTGTTATTTATGTAATCACGGTTGATAGATAATTGGCTGAGGGATTAATGGGACATAAATCAGGCACTGTTTTATAATCAAACTTGACAGAAACGATACACAATGCTAATATTATTGGCCAGAGAGGAAATACATAGACAGGGTATGCAAGTTTACAAAGTAGATAAGAAAGCCCAAGCCATGGTCTCTATATATGGTAAAAATTTCTTCGTTTGCTTAACATATAAGTATAAGTGCAACTTCCATTCATTGGCAGATTTGACTGGGACAGGAATGGGTTTATGCAACCCCTTTCTGACTTCTGGATTGAGATTCTTCATAATGGCCCTGAACTTTTGTTCTCCAGAGTTGGACCACATGCCTGGATGGATTCCAGAGCTTTCCTAGAATTCAGGAGTAGAGAAGATGGATACGAGCTTTGTTTGTCCAGCTCGACCACCCATCCTAGCTGTAAGAAATCGAGTCAGGTTTGATTGGG
>JBBPPG010001166.1:0-10568 GCA_038091855.1 Leccinellum luteum
AACGACATTAGCACCCAAAATAGTAGAAACTGGTCCGAGTGTATGTGTACATGCGGATTTCATTTCCTCGGTGAGTGCTAGTGATAACTCACTCGAGCTCGTTTCAAGCCTCGTGGCCCTGCGTAAATATTGCAAATCACAGCCAACACCAACTGATTCACAAAGAAAGCATCACATCCAAATCACATCACATCTTCATTCTTCGTACACACCCCCAGAATCCACTAATACACATCTTCCGTAATGAGAAGAGAGCGGAAAAGAAAGAACGCGAGCGATCAGAGCTCAAGCACCGTATGCAGGTATAAAGTCATATCTGTATGTGCGGGTATGTCTGTACGTAGTATTAGGGGCATTCGAATGACTAGCATCGCAATTGCAACAATAAAAGCGTCAGCTTCGAGGGCTAAAGAAAAAAATACAATCGCCCGACACAGCGAAAAACAGCAAATCAGAAAGCGATGGAAAGGCATTATTGAACCCGTCTTTGCAGATACCTCGCGCGTGCCCGTTCCATCGATTCGCGGAGCTCAGGACTTTGCCAAGTATTCTCGTCCTCCCTGAAACTCGACGCAATCGGCGCTAACGAGTCTGAGTCTGTCTCAAAGCGGCGTTTGCGCGGCGACGCGCTCCTAGGAGGCGAAACGGGGTATGGGGAGTAGGAAGGCGGGAGGGGAAGATCGCGGGGTCTATGCAGCCGACGAAGTGACCGGACAGATCCACGACGAGATATGGACGGAGCGGCAGTAGACGACACGTGCTGATTGTCTTGTTCCTCCTCCCACGCGTCAGAGCCGTCGTCGACTTCGTCCTCTATGGCATCACTCATGACCACGATCTCGCGGCCCAGAGCCTTCTGACCTTCTTGGATGAGACGGGAGAGACGATCGCCTATCCAGTCCATCTTGTCCGCCTCGGGATCGTCATCAGGCTCGACGTCCTCCACTTTGTGGACGTGGACATAGTCGATCTCCGACTGAGGGGAAGTGTATGCGGGTGATACACTGCGGGGAGGGGTGACGGTTTGTAGTCTTGTGCGAGGCTTGCGGTGATGACGCCCAACAGCTGGGCGCCGTACAGACGACGGAGCCGGGCGGGGCTTGCGTGTCTTGAGGGACGTAACAGCCTCGACCTGTTTAGACTATACAACGTGAGATGAAATCAGAAACAATAACAATGAACCTACCGGTTCGGGGACATCAGGAACCCAGTCACCGCGCTGATAAGGGGGAGGTGGAGGAATTTGTTCCAGTTTACCCCGGTCCCGCCAGCTGGGGGATCATTGAGCAAATTATGGAAGCCGGATCAGGTTGAGAACGCACAGTCGATAAACAGTGAGGCCAACGGCAGTGCCAATTAGGGCAGCGCTCAGCGCTGTGGAGACGATCGAACCTGCGAGGGTACGGCGCCGCTTAGCGGGTGGTAATTCTACATGAATAACGATGAGTAAATTGCAAGTGAACAACATGAAAGAGCGAGTATGAACGATGGGAGGTGAGTGGTCGGAAGGAGAAGATGGTTCGTTTTCGTTCAAACTTGGTACAGTAGCAACCGGCTGGCGCGCCCACGTGGGGTGTGAAGTGCGATTACATACACGGAGATGTAATGTGAATGGGAAGTGGGATATGGGTGCAAGACGGGGAAGAGGAGAAGAAGACGCACCTGCGATCATTTCTTCTGCCTCCTCTTCTGGTTCGCGGAGAGGCACGTCCCTGTACTTTGCGGGTGTGTCAAGATAGCCCGTGGTAGATGTTGGATATGTGGTGGCGTGGCTGGGCTCTGGCTCGGACGGTATCCAGCCTCTCTTTCGGGCAAGTGGTACGGGTGGAGCGAGGGTGTTTGCAGGAGGAAATCTCGAGGGAGGAAGAGAGGCAAGCTGTCGAGATAAAGCGCCTTCCTTCCGGGACTGGGTCGCAGTTGGACCGGGCTTGGCCAAAAATGGATTGTGCAATCCTGGAACGCTGAACGAGAAAGTAAACGGGAACTGCATGACTTTCGTAGCAAGTTCGTGAATGAAAAAAAAGAACGAAAAATACAACAGGAGGAGGAGGAGGAGGAGGAGGAGGAGGAGAACGTTGACCAATGTTGTACAGTTGATCGTCACATCCCCTCACCCACATAACATATCGTGGGAAAACACTGCCTCACCCACAGCACCCGGTCACGGAGCAACGACCGAGACCGACCTCTGCCTGCTCGCACGTATGATAATCCAAAATGCATAATCGCAGGTCGTGCAGAACCACAGGGGGTAGGTGGATCAGGACATGTCGCACAAGCCAGCACACGCAGCAGAAAGGAAGCGAGCCATTAGTCGACGGTGCCAATGAATAAATAATTAAAATTTGATGTTTGGAACGTTCCAAACCAATGAAGATTCAAATGAAGTTAATAAGACGCCCAAGCAGACACTTGGCAGTAAAAGAGATTGACATGAGTCAAGTCCCATAGTAGCATCAGTAGGAAGTCGATGGGATGCACTCAGCGAAATATAATTCGCAAAGAATCTCCGCAGGACAAGGTATACCCGCGAAGATTCGAGATGGACATTCGAAACACATCGGACCACACACTGCATTCGCGACCCTGAAGGCGCCACACTCTACTCGATCATCGATGATCCCCGCGTGTTTCAAAAACCAAATCTCCGCCATAAATATGCACGTAGGACGGTCCGTCGATCCGGCACGGACAACACACCTCGTACACGTGCACGACGATCATCGACGAAGACGCAGCCGAAACGCATTCTTGGACGCCCTCGAGTGCGTGTCAAGATAGGCCTCGTAAAACCCCGCAATGAACTCTTCCGCTTTGAATCCAAATCGGTTGTACAATAGCTAGAATATGCACACAGTAGAATCAATGCGTCACTCGTGTGAACGTTTTGGGGGAAATTAGTAACGAACCATTGCCGGATTATTGACAGAAACATGGAGAGTGATGTCTCGATGGGGATGCAGGGCGATGAGATGGTACAACATTGTCCTAGAATAGATATTTCTCTGGACACCGATATTATAAAAAGAAGAAAACATACGTCGCTATCTGTGCATTCTCCCATCCAGCTCTGACAACCAGGTACGTGATGTATGTTTCCTGCGGTGAACTCAAGAACGCAGCACCAATTACTAGGTGGTCGTAAGTGGCGATCACCGTGCACCGCTCTGGGGAATAGTGCAACGCGTCGCTAACTAACGTCCGAAAGGCGACTAGCCATCAGTTGCACACAGAAAAGGGCAAAAGTGAGTATGCTGACCATCGACTCCTTCCCAAAAGACTCGTGCCAATAGCTCGTGTACCTGGCGTAAATGAGACGGTTGGAGAAATACATAGGTAATCGGGATAGGCGTTCTTTCGGGTTGACCCCTCTCGGGACTCGAAAAACGAATGCAATCAACACAACAACTCGAACATATGCACACAGAAATCGACTAACTGCGCAAGACCATAATGAGCGTGAACGTCCTCCATGAGCAGCGTCCACGGCGGACGCGACTCCCAGTCCACCGCGATCAGTCCGAGTGCCTTTGGTGGCTTATGCCCGTATACCCGTGCCGCAAAGGAGTTTTCGTATCGGGTAGTGTGAACATTTCGGAGTGCATCGATTACAGCGCGTGGAATTGGCACAGAAGGTGGAACGTCGAGTGGGGTCACCGTCGCAAGCGTGCCAATGTCAAGCGAGAGTGGCTCTTTGATGCCCGCTTTGCGTCTCTCCTGCCCAGATGAAGATAGGATCAAGAACATTAATACAGGGAATGTCACAGACTGCCTGATTCAATAGAAAGAAAGACATACTTGTTGCAACTGCACCTTTCGCAACACGATCCATTCCGCAGGCGTCCTCAGGCGCCCTGCCATCCACTGCTTCGCGGCCGCCACGATCCTCGCGGTTTCGAAACGCGATAGCGGGCGAACGAGCTGGCCTTCATCTTCGGCCCCGCCTCCGACTCCGTCGGTGCCAATGCGAAGGGTCGCGTGCGAGGACTGCTGCGCCCACAGCGTTTGTCGCGACTCGAGGTAGTCTGCAAGCAATCCCTCCATGATCATCTCGAACCCGCCGTCATCCTCGCTCCGGTGCTCCTCGCGACCGTCGCTTCCCTTCCCTTGGTCATCATCGTTGTTTCCAGCTCCAGTCTTGGTTTCGGTCGCAGTCGCAGCTTCAGCCGCAGTCACGGGCACGGATGGCGCCTCTGGCGAGTCTGAAGGCGCGGTACGAACAGGAAGCAGAGCGTGTTGAAAGACGTCGAAGAGACCAGAAAGAGATATGGACGCTCGTGTGACGCGGTTTGGTTTGGCAGCGACCGCTTTACCCGTGTTGGTCTTGCGGCGCTTGACGCGACGGGACGGTTTGGTCTGCGTTGGTTGAGATGGGAGTCACAAGGGCCGAAATATATGGTATAACGCGTACCTCGCCGTACGCATCGTCATCGTCGTCAGATGGTGTCCATGTGAGATTGCAAGACGACATTGATCCAGAAAAAGAACTTATGTAAGAACCCCTAAGGCAAGGGGGCGAGCCGAGCGTTCTCGGCACGTCACTTTGATTCGGACTCCGGAGTGTAATCTGAGTGAGTCGGACATCTAATTTTGGGACGGCGCAGAAATAAACGGAGGCGGGGGACAGGGTGGGCGAGCTCGTACACCCGCATCATGACGGCGGCGAGCGTGGGGTCGCTTGCTGAGTGGACTGTGCTACAAAAGTTGCAGTTGCAGCATGTATGTGCTTGATCAGTGTGATCCCCTTTATTATTGTTATTTATACTTACACTGCCAGTGATCTTATCGGCAGGAGAGGTTCCAGCTTGACTTTGGTATGTCAACTTGGACGACGCTGACCCCGCTCGAGTCTCGACGTTCCACCTTCTGTGTTCTCATTCCACGGTCGTGATCCATGCGGCCCAACGCATTTACCTGACACAAAAGCTCATTCGTAGCACACGTTAACGAGCATAAGCCATCCGGGCAAATCGCACCCACCGTGGACGCTGCTGGATGACATTCACAACCATTAGTGCGGCTTATGGCTGACGCAGTCAATGCTAGCCTTCGATTTCTTGTGCTGATCATATTAATTTTTTTAAGCCCCAAGAGAGACGGACCCTAAAGGGCGCCTATAGTACCTATTGCTTCTGTCCAGCTGTCTTATCCTATTCTAACGACCAGTCCATTAGAAGGGGATCGATGATCGGTATGCTCCGCTTCTTCCTCTCTTCCCTGACACCATACCGGTGTCATATACAACCACCTAGTCGTAATTGCTGCGTTCCTGAGTTCGCTTCCGGAGACTTACATCATGTGCTTGGTTGTCAGAGCTGACCTGGATGCACAAATAGTGGGGTAACTTTCTTCTGTTATTTTTAATATCAGCACCGACCGAAATTTGGAATGAATGTGTTCCCTTCTTTGTTGTAGCATCTCATTACCTTCCATCCCCATCAAGTCATTATTCTCCACATTTCTGTCAACAATCTGTCAAACGATTCACTCATCTTCTCATTTCTTCATCAAATGTTCCACGGATAGTTTGTTGATTTTGCCGCTGCACATTCCAGCTCCAATGGAACCGATTGATTCAGCTCATAACAAACAGTCTGTCTCGATATGCAATCGAGGGCTCTAAGAATGCAGTTTGATTTTGCCTTGACGTCTCATGTACGTATACATGGTGTGTTGCCGGTGCGGGTTCCACGGGTCGTCCTGTGTGGCGACACACATCTATTATTTAGTTTTTGGGACAGGCGCAGTCCCCATCCGGCGAGTAGTTACTGCATAGCGGACTGGTGCCCCGCAAGGTGTGTATCCTGGCCGCTTTCCTCCTTGGCAAGAGACTGTTATAGTGGAACCTGGCTTATGTGAATGTAGTATGCGGTCTAACATTACGCCGTTGCACTTTCCCGGTGTCTGTTTGCGTGTCCTCAAAGTTCTCGATTTATCAATACTAACGCACATAAATTAACTGTCTATGGGTCCGTATGAGGTAGCGCTCCGGAAATAATGGCATAGCGATCAGAGTAAAAGGTGTTGGTCGTCAACGGTGAACACAGCTCAGAATAATAAGACACTATTCGCATAACCGAAAGCGAGGAAGAAACCAGTCTTGCAATCGCCCAGCGCGGACTTATCTCAATGGCCATCTCCAGGAGAGCGGGCTGCGAAGACATAAGTTATGTAGATACAATCACATACATGGGGAATGGCAAAAAATCGTCGAAGAGGAAGGATGAGATATCGATAAAAATCCAAGAGGTGTCGGGACGGAACACAAGGAATGATGTGTGGGGGGAAGGTGACGAGAACAACATGTAGACTGACGCAGGGGTAGTGACGTTGTGGGAGCGCGTGCTGCTCCTGCGACAGACGCCTGCTCGAAGAAGGAAGTCTGTGACTCCACTCATGCCTTGCCGTGGCACAGTTCCACATGTTGCGATAAGGTTGTGCGCCTTGTAAACGTCGCTGGACATGCAGTACAGCCATACCTTACTCGATTATGTTTCTCCTTTATGTGCCGTATGAGGCTAGACTTCGGCATCGGCCGTTTTGTTGAGCAGCCATTCCAGAGACAAGTATACCTGTGTGAGCTGGACGTAATTCCATGTTTACGCTCTAGATGTTCCCTGATATCGTTTGGCTTCATCTTCTCGTTGCATATTGTCCCCTTCTCTTCCCATTGACAGGTAAACTCTGAGTCGTCAACGAAGGTGGGGTTTATCGCGCCCTTTCAAGAATGTCGTACTGAGTACCAGGCCCTATTACATAAAAAAGTATGACGTACACGTGGTAATCGATTCTGACCATGCAGATTAGAACCCGTGTCGGTGATCGATGCGAGACTGTTCTCATCGTAGTTTGGATAGAGTACCTCCTGCAAGGCGGTAAGAATATGATGTCACGGTACTACAATATTATTTGACCCAGCGACTTGCCTGGCAGTTCGTCTCAACTTTGACATGGACCCCATGTGCGACCCTCAAATGCAGCACGAACTCGGTGCCTTCCATGACTTTCTTGCATACAGCACCACCTTGAAACCATTGACATTCAATGAACCCAGCGTGTCCCGTTTGTACACTCGGAGCTTGCGGGGTATGTGACGTAAGGGAGGTGGCGTTGCAGCGGGGACTAATTGGGAACATCTCCTGACTGCAATAACCCGCTGGGAGAGCTGGTGGTGGGAAACAGTGTGGCCGAGAGGTTCCTTGTTCGAAAGGCGACAATTGTGTACCAAGCCATCCTATGCTGGTCTGGTTTGATGAAGAATCCCAATCGACAACATCGCAGCTAGTAGCAATACCACATGAATCCTGTTCGTCAACTTGGTCAGAAGGTGACCGATAATTTGACATTGCGTTATGGTTCTGCTGCACGTGAATGCGAACCACAACGCAGCCAAGGTGAGTCTACGACGATCGCGTGACACGGGACAATAGGCTCACGTGTGAAAGGGTGCAATACCACACCTGCTGGCAGCGACTACACAACACGGACATCGACCTGCAGCAATACATGCCAGGGAAGTTGATGGAATCCATTTGTGTGTGGTGGGGATGAGAAGAAATCTTTATCTTTGAGGTGGACAGAAGACTGCTGAAGCAGAAGGACAGACCCGACAGTCAGCTTAAATATTCCTCGACAATGAGCGACCCTTAAATCACATCCACGATAATATAGCACCGACGAGGACCGAAAAGCGAGAATGAGATCTTCCGTGCTGTACCACAGGCTCCGGGCTCAATAATCATATTGCTACCGCGACAATAACCTACCAGGGCTAAGACGCATGGAGAAAGAGAAACATTGCACTTGATGATAGCCATAACGGGCTCAATAGTATTATTAATCATATCACACGATGAGTCACATGATGAGAAAGAGACCTGATCTTTGATCTTGACCCAAATTGATGATAGCCATGCTGTACCACGGGCTCAATATGTATTGCGGCCGAGGCACAATGCAAAAGGGCAGGTGCTTAATCATACTTAGCTCGAGAAATTTATAGATACTTATCAAGCAGCTAAGGAGCTTGGGCGGGGGCAACGCCCTATGTGGCGTGGATACTGCGCTCACAGTGCCGGCGTTGAGAAACACAGCAAACGAGCGACCAAGAAGCGACTTGAAAGATTATGCTAATAGTTTATCTCGAGTGAGCTTGAAAGAATCTCGAGGGCAGAAGAAATATCAGCGGGATGTCAGCTACGTATACGGCAGCCAATGTCGAGTGCCAGTGAGACCACGACCAACCAAAGTCCTGCGTCGGCAATGGTTTCCTTGCCTGCTATGTAGTTGCATGGAACACACGTGTTGGTTGACTAGATTGAGATCTCGGCTTCTATAGATCTCATGAAACCGTTAACGTAGTGTCAAATCTTCCGGGAGCCCATCTAAAATAAGACTCAGCATGATCCGTCAAAAATTTCACGCCATTGGCCGTGAGAGCTTTCCTGTAGGTCTTGCGGCGCGCTTGGCGCGACGGGACGGGAGGTTTGGTTTGTGTTGGAGAGTTGCTGGGAAGATATAATTCAACGGCACTTTTCTCACGCCACTTGGAAGTTTGCGCACCATTGCATTCTCTTGGCAACACTCGCTCGAAGTTGGCGTTGTCAAAGACGACCATCTTGTCCGTTTGGATCTCGTGCTTTGGAGGCGGGCAACTTGGACATGCGCTAACCAAGGTATTATTTCTTACTGGACTCATCAGGGTCTCGATATCTTCTAGACTGTCTTCTTATTCGAGGGTCTGACTGTATCATGCAAGCAGTGGTCGCAAATACATATACAAGCGAAGAGACCTAGCGAATACATACAAGGCAACCATATTGCAACGATACAAACTAGACGCGGTCTCTGTGATGTTCACCTCAGGCACCAACATGCACATACAGAATTCGTTGATCGAGCGGAACACTACTAGCCAATGAATCAATCGTCTTGTGTGAAGTGCCAACGCCGCTCGGGTATGATCCAGGTGATCAGACCCATCCACCAAATTCTCGTAAAACTTGGACACGATCTTGTTCGCCTTCCCATCGTCCACCGCCCACATCGTCCCAATCACAGACCGGAACCCCGCAAACTGCATCGCCGACGCCAGGTGGATCACCTCGTCTGGACTCTCCTCGTCTCCTACCGTCGTATGACAAGCAGACAGGTAAGCAAACTCCGGGTTCTCCAACTCGCATCCCATGATGTGCTCGATGGTGAAGTGGCCGTCATGGAGTCCGAATGCAGAGTCAAAGGGTTGCTTCGTGTCTGGGATGCCGTGACAGGCAAAGTGAACCCACTCGTTCCTCCTCAGCTCCTCCGAGACTTGGGATATGCTCGATTCTGGACCATCGGGGCGGGTGAACGTCGCGAGACCCTGAACACGTTCGGCGGCGAAGGTTAGTTTGCTGCCGACGGAGAAGAGCTCGCTTTCGCCTTTGGCATTTGCCTGACCCACACCAAGGAAACGTTTCTCGTGGGTCAAAGACGCCGCAAATGAATCATTCCGTCTCGCACGGATGAGAGCAGTCAGAGTGGGCGTGTAAGACGAGATATACAGTTGGGAAAAACTCCATTGGCCCTTCCGATACGGATTCGCCGCGTGCAATGGCAGAAGGCAGAACTCGGCGGTGGGACACCACCAGATACGTGAGCAAGGTGGAACTGTCGTCTGCAGAAAATCGGCGATCGGTGAAACAACCTCATCCCAAAGAACCCTCAGGAAGCGAGCAAAATCTCTGCCCACGTCCATTGACCTTGCATCCAAAGTCAAGGACTGGAGGTCAGACGATAGGTCCTGAACACGGGATTTCGTGATTTGTAATGGGATGTGAACTGGATCTTTGTCAAAAAAGACAACGAGTGCATCGCATGTGTGTTGACTAGCATTCATGATGACCACAGGTCCACCACTGGCAGCAGCCTGGAGTTCGGAGAAGGATAAGGGGAGAAGGAATCGAGCGAGACCAGGTAGGTTCCGAATGTGGGTGATGGCGGATTGCAGATCAACATTGAGACTGCACAACCTGTTGTGCTGATCTGGACCAGGTGAATTGATTATGTTTTGTATTTCTGATGACAGTCGAGTAAACTCGTCGGCAAGGGTCTGTCCTTCCTGACCCAATGCGATGACGTCTTCATGAGGGGAACGGAGACGAGCAATCTGGTTCCAGAATACACCGCGACCTTGCTCCAGCAGCTCGACCGCTTTTTTGCACACTGATTGCGAAGACGAGCAGAAAATGCATCGATTGCTAGGGATGAAGCGAGGAACTTGACCATCTGCAGATGATTGGGTATGGATGGCAAGGAGGCCAGATGTTGAACAAGTAATCAAAGAGATGTTTCGTATGCGAGAAGCATTGTGGGATGGCTGAAGTCCTCAGCTACACTAAGCCACCCCTTGGCTGCAGAGAGATCTAATGGTGAGATTGTTTGTGAGATATTTGCCAACTCGGTGTAGAGACTGAATAGATCTGCTCTGTCTTTCAACTCCCTCGTCTGGTTGACCCGAACACGGAGGAAACGTGCAAGTTCATGTAATGTCCATGATCTGCCAGCATGACCGGATGGGCAAAGGTCGA
>JBBPPG010001167.1:0-10565 GCA_038091855.1 Leccinellum luteum
CTGTGGATCGGGGCATCTCTTCGGGCTGCCGTCCTGACGGTCACCGAAATACACTCCAGACGATGGTCTCTGGGCTGAGGCAGGTCATTCCGATGGCGGACATTATATCCGACACTGCGCTCCAAAAGTCAATCAAAACTGTCTTGCACATTGCTCATCACATCGAGGTCAGAGCTCCATTTTCGACGTTTAGGGCCATTCTGAGTGACTTACAGAGGACGGGCGGGGGCGACACGCACCATGCAATCAGCCATGTAGTGGAGAGTTCAGGATGGCTGCTTCAAGGGATAGTACAATATGCAGCACAATCTAAGTTGTCCAAAGACATGAAAAAACCATTGCGCTCTTTTCAAGCGTACGTCAGGTTGAGTGACTGCCACGAAGATAATGCTAATATCATTATAATGACTTTAGCAGCCTCGTCGGTCTCCAAAACCTCGTCATGAACATTACGAAGAGAAACCCTGTTGCACCGTTCTTCCTGCAAGATGAGGATATCGGAGTGATCACGACGTGCATCACTTCGATCATGGAGATCTACAATAACCCCAGCGTATGATTGTTTTTAACAACGTACTCAAATCTCGCTGATCGTGTATCAAGTTTAAGGATATGCTCTCGATCAACAATCCTGATGTCATTACATATCTCGACAATCAGCTGAATGTAATAAGTGATGTTTCAGCACCGGTGCGCCCGTTGCTCTGGGTGGCCCGAACGTTCACTCACCTTTGTCGCAGAATAAATGCGAATGTGGGATATCGGTCGTTCCTGAAGAAGAATGAGGAGATAACAGACTACACTCAACGATCATGATTCGATGCCTATATGCGCTTGTAAACGCGTTATCAAGATCTGCTATTGCATATGCCAATGAAATCATTTCCAAGTAAAAGATTTAATAAGTCGGAAAATAACAAGATGCGATCTGGGATACGCTAGCAGTCTACGCACGAGTAGCCCAACGGCTTCGTCACATTCCCAACAGCCTTGTCTCTCTAAGCTGAGCTGCGACTCGGAGTACCTTCGCGACGAGCAGTCGGTAACGGGTCAACATCGTGCTTACCTATCTCTGGCTTCCAATTCATTGCTGGTTAGTTTCAGTGCGCAACGCACTCAACATGGTGACACCGCACTGTCCGTCAATGTTGAGTGGCCGAAGATTGGCGACGTTATTGATTGGTCTCCACGAACTCCTCCACATTCAAGTTGAGAATAATTAGAATTGATGAAATCACATCATGACGGGCAAAGTTCTTGCCACCTGGTGACTGATTAGTCCCGTCAGAACGAATGGTCGCCCATTTGGAAGCACCAACTTCCTCTGATGATGGGATGAACGATCCCTGGACCCTGGGCCGCCATGTGTTCCCGGGCGAGTATGCTGTGATGCGGAACGACCGACTTCAGAATGTATGAGGGACTACATTGGTGTGATGCTCGTGGTAAATAGGATCACGAGCGAGCAAATCGTCCCCACATTGGGCAATTTACGCACCCGCCTACAAGACTCTGGGGCCAATTCGACGAAGAGGGGCCAGTACATTTGTGCCGGTTGTCATACCCTGTTGAAAGCGAACCTGAACTATGAGCAATGCCAACAGTGATGTGATAGAAGAAGTCTACTATCCATCGACGAATCTCGGCTCCGGGAGATCTCACCCGTGCTATGCCATGTTCACGAACCTTCTCGCACCTAGAGAGGTAGAGTTACCCTTGAAGAGAAATCGATGAACAGATCACCAACCTCTGATACCATGTCGCATGGTTAGAACAGAAGCGTTTCCGTCTCATGCCTGCAGGTACCATGGGTTGGAAAAAACACCCAAGGATTTGGCCATAGCAAGCCAGCGTAGATCGATGAGTCCATTACCCGGATCCCGTCGATCACGTTTGTGTTTCCCACCGAAGCAGTCTTGAAGGGTAGTGAAACCTTATTCGATGTAACGCTTTCCCCCAGAATGGACACCTGTTCAAGATGGTCATCATTAAGCGCCTGAGCAATGAGACAGCCTGAGGTACTGTAACTCCCCGTGCTCACGAATCAAGTATAGATAGGATTTCGCGAAGGTTGGCGAAATTGTCTTTGTCATGCGCATCATGTGAGAGAAGTTATGTGGGTTGTTGATTGCAGAACGACGGTGGTGCCACTGGCAGGTAATCGTGATCAACTAACGGCATCGAAGCGTGGACTGATAGTAACAGAGGAAATGAGAGAAAATTTCTCTGAATTACTCACCGAAAGATGGGTTGATCTTGCTTCGATGGTGATTTCCCCCATGGAAATGTAAGACATCACGAGCACGATAGCGATAAGACCTGTAGGTGAAATCGAGATGCGGATGGGAAAATAAGCGCCCAGCGTAGGCATTGCGTGAAAGTTGGTGCCAGTGAGGGTATACTTAGTGTAAAGCCGGGCGATAATGGGCACCTGAAATGAACGACCATCCCATCCGCTTCGCATCCCACTCAAATCTAGCCCACTATGGCCTCCAAAGCAGTACGCCCAAGTCGACGGAAGAGTGAGTAGGACGGAAGCAAAACCGTCGACGGACACTGACGTGATATTTTGAAACGGCAAATGGCGGTCGACCATTTCCCCCTGAATTTTCAGTGGCGTGAGTGTGGCGCGGGGTGGTTTCAGGTCAAAGCGATTGATGATCTCCCAAGCTGACTCTGGGGTACCGTGAAAACGACAGGTGCGCGAACCCAGGGATATCATATCCTGCCAGACGTAGGACGTTAGCTGCTTTTCCCTCTTTTCGCCAACCGACATGTCTTCAACCTCGGCCCACATTGTAGTGACGATGACAACATTCTTCATGTTTTCGGCGCCACACAGGTCCTTGAACACAGCTAAATTTCTCCTGGGCGTTCCTACCATTCTGACGTCCGAGATACGGTGAAGATAAAGAAGACCAGAGATCATGATCTTGTTCTGATAGCTGTGAGTGTGGAGTCAGATCAAATCTCGTTCGTAACCCTAAGATACACTCACGTTTTCTTCATCCAATCGGCTATGACCCTCAGAATCTGGGAGTCAGAAAGGTGTGTGTCGTCGAATCCGGGGGTGTCGACCAAAACAATATCCCGACAGCCGTCAGGATGTCGACACCGAATAGGCTGTACTCTCAATGTCTTGGATCTCAAGCCGTTGCCTATCTCAGCTTCCGCGTTGCCAGCCACTTTGTTCACGAACTGTGAGCCCATCAGTCTCGTTGAAGCGTTGGGTACCTTTTAAAACGACTCACTGAACTCTTGCCCACTCCTGTGGGTCCCATGACACTCATGGAATGGATCGTAAGCAAAATTGGGCGTAAATTTAGAAACACGTACGCGATTACTATGTCATCCCGATTGATGGAGCTAGCGTGATAGCCGTATCTTGGCAGAGTGAAGCGGCTCCAGCCAAAAGCCATGTTCTCGTTCCTAGTTCGAAGGGGCGATGTGGGAAAGTGTGGATATTTGGTGGCGTAACCTCGACTGCCTGCGTCTCGTTCAAACACTTTTGTTGTGTGACAACCTCTTCCTGAGGTTCTACCTGTTCGTTTACGTTGTTTCCCATAACTAGAAGACCCTCCACGATAGTCCATGCGGAATCAGATGTATTATCAAATCGTTTAACGGTAGCACCTTCGTCCAATACTTGCTTCCAGAAATTCGTTTTGAGCTCGTTCTCCCTCTGTTGGGCCGTCGCTCGATCCTCCGCGGCGTCCCACATGGTCGTAACTAGCCGTGCCCGACGTAGAGCCACAGGGCCACAAATCTGACCAAACACCTGAAATGTTTTGTAAACAGCACCAGACATAGACTTGGGTGATGCGGTGGAGGTAGATCATCCCAGAGACTTTGAGAGTAGCTCAATCTGAATTTCTTTGCGTATATTAGAAGAGAATCAGAGAGCATTTCAAACGACATACTTCCGCATGAGCCAACCAGAAATCTCCCTTAAAATCTCGGTATCTGGCCGATATGTATTGTCAAATCCAGGAGTGTCGACCAATACAATGCGGACGCCACGGTGCTGGACGATGTATGGGGTGACATCCTTGGTGTATGGCTTTAGGATGCGTGCGTTGCGCGTCTCTCCGTGCCCGGTGAGGTGGTTGATGAACTGGCCATATCTTACACATTAACATTTGACGTGAAGAACTACGGACTTACATTACTCTTCCCGGAACCCGTTGGGCCCATAATACTAGCAGGTTCCACTACTTCAGTACAACGATAATAATCCTGGGTAAGGACACACAAAATAATAACATCACTTGGATTTGCGTGAAATCGGCTGTGAGTGGTGTTGGCAAGCATCTTCCGGGAAAGAACAGAGAATAGTGTCACTGCAAGGGAATTACTTCTCGCCTTCTTCATCGTAAATTTGCTGAGGACCGATAAATCAACTTGATTTGACGATGTAATAACTAGGTCACGGAGAGGTCCCGATGTCGGGCAACCCTCTTATGAACTGTGCTAAGAATGTAATTAGCTCATCTGCTGCAGGTCTGTCCTGTGGCGATGACCAGCAATGCTGAACGAAGTCCCAGTGAGAGTCATTCATCATTGAGGATTCTGGTCTACCCGGATTCCGCCCTCTTGTCAAGAGACTGATGACAGCCATTTTTGTACGAACTTCCGACCACGGCTGCTTCCCAGATAACACCTGCAAGAAGGTTAGAATGTTTCTACTATTCATATTTACGAGACATACCTGCAGAGCAATACACCCACAAAGGAATAAATATCGCATTCCGTTGACAGATGGAATGACTCCTCGGGATCAAGTAGCTCGGGAGCGACCCAGCGCAAGGCTCCCGGTCGTGTAGTGGAGCTTTGGAGGTATCCCAGTGCATCCAGGCTATTCTCCACCAGGGAAGCGTATCCAAAATCGGTTAAACACGCAGTGCAGTCCACATCGAGGAGAATGTTATTCTGCTTTACCCTCAGAAGGGATATTGAAAACGAAATCGGTTGCACGCACGGGGTACAAGTCGCCGTGAACAATCGGCAAAGAATGCACTAGGTTTTGGGTTATTTATTAGCCGTGTAACGTGTCGACGACTCACAGTAGTGCAACCCTCTTGCGACGTCAAGTAACTTTCACATTATAAGAAATTAGAGGGCAAGTCAGCAGTACATGTTGATTAAACGTACAATGTGCAGCCTGTGTATTGTTTCAAGCTTGTCGTCCTATGTCTCCAAGAATTTGTGGAGAGATTCGTTGGGCATCCACAGCGATACCAATGAGATTGCACCACACATGCCAAAGCCGTGTGCAATTCCAAGGAATGGGACAATGTTGTCATGGCTTAGCCTCTTCCAAATTCCAAGCCCCCTCCGCAACATCTAGAGGGTGATTTAGATCATAGTCGTAGACCGCAAAGAGAACGGTTACAGTTTCCGCTTATCTCCCGAATTTTCATCCAAGCCAAATCGTAATGCCTTCACTGCAACCTGAGGGAAAGGGGATTGATATTAGGGAGTGAGTTGTAAACAATGCTCATACCTCCTGTGGTTTTGAACTACCACGGTACAGACATCTGTATACATCGCCAAAAGCTCCTCCAGCGACATATCGATCATTGATTTTGACGAGTTTTTCTGTGAGGTCTGATGGGGGTGGACACTCGGCACTAATAGCAAGAAATTACCAAATCGTCGTACACAGACAGGGAAAGATTTAAGACGCACTCGAAACAGGAGGCCTCGCGCTGTCGCTTCGTCGACAATCAGTTCTGTATTCTCTCTGTATGCGCCAGAATTACCTTCTCGGGTGGTTGTGGTGCGCCGCTTGACATGGCGGTACTCGATAGCTGTCGGGTGAGTGTTCGCAGTGGAGTCCGGGGGAGGATTCCCACAAATGGTGCAGGTAACCCTAGCCACAGGAAGAATTACGTCTCTGAACATGTGCATGCAGCATGTTTCGGAGCACAATCAAAATGGCTGTGAATGATAAATCGGAGATACTCTCAGGCCGTTGTCGTAAGCTACTGACTAAGCTTGGTCTATTGTATGCGGCCACGATCCTGGGCCACAAAACTCGCCCTTCACATGATCCTTCTGAGGTACTGTGGTGTTGGTGAGACCAGGTTGCTTGGTGGTAATATCACAGGGCAGTTAACTATCATCGATGGTACCCAGTAAAGTTCTCCTCATGTTACGGCAAACCCCATCCTGCTGTGGTGGACCTACCGGATGTATGTTGGAACACAGCATACACCGTTCTTGTCTCGTGTCCTTCTGCTGACTTGACTGCAAAGGTGCATTTCCTCCTGAGTTCCCTCGACACCCACGGCTGCGTCTGCACACAACATGCCCTCTCGAGAACCGTATCGTGGTCTCTCTCGCAAGCTAGTCCTCGCTTTCGATGTTGGTACTACATACAGTGGCGTCTCATACTGCATACTTGATCCTGGCGAGGTTCCAAAGATTTTCGGTGTTTCGAGGTGAGCACATTTCTAGAGATACGGGTGGCACCTACATATCGTCTATCAGGTATCCCGCCCAGGAACACGTCGGAGGCGACAACAAGATACCCTCAATTTTGTACTACGACCGTCAAGGTTCCGTCAAGGCTGTCGGTGCCGAAACCCTACAGCAACGGATCATCGAACAAGCAGAAGAAGAAAATTGGATCAAGCTCGAATGGTAGGCTCAGAGTAGAGACAATGACCTCTCTTTGCTTATAGTGATGATAAGGTGGAAACTCCACTTGCGAGCCAAGCATTTATCATCGTCGCATATCAAAGACGATGATATACCACCCCTCCCCCGGGGTATAAGCGCGGTCCAGGTTCTCGGCGATTTCATGCGCTATTTGTTTACTTGCACCCGCAACTATATCGTCGAATCCCATGCTAGCGGGGCTTCCATGTGGAAGTCGTTGGAGAACAACATCGAGTTCATTCTTACACATCCGAATGGATGGGAAGGATTGCAACAGCAACAGATCCGCCTCGCTGCTGAGATCGCAGAGCTGGTACCTCGCGGAAACGAGCATGCGGATCGCATCCATCTACTGACGGAGGGAGAAGCAAGCCTTAACTTTTTCGTCGCAAACGTGCTGACTTCGGACTCGCTCTCCAACCTCCCTGTCATTAGTTCTGACCTCCATGAGGAGGAGGCCGAGGACGAGTCAGAGTCAGATCATCAAGGGATCGTGATTATTGACGCAGGAGGTGGAACCATCGACCTGAGCACCTACTCTGTCAAGTTGTCTCCTCCAAGGGAATTCAAGGAGATTGCACCTGCTGAATGTCGTATCTTCCTTTTCAACGAAAGAGTCCCTTCTCTGACGTGATTACGCCATAGGTCGGCTCCAAGGATCTGTTTTTGTCACGCAGAGAGCACATTCATTCCTCAAGGGTACGCACTGCCCGTTATTTTAATGCCTCTGATAACATTGCGTTCCGCCACAGCCAAACTTGCCAACTCCCGATATGGAACACTTGACATCGTCCAACAAATGAAGGAGATTTTTGACAAGACTACAAAACTGAGGTTCTGGGATGGTGGAGATCCGCAATACATCAGGTTTGGAACTGCACGCGACAAAGAACCTCAGTATGATATTCGCTCTGGTCAGTTAAAATTGGCTGGGTAAGCAACTTCTTATGCCGAATGCAAATCTATGACCCTCAAACACTCGTACAGTGAAGATGTTGCCAAATTCTTTGAACCGTCTGTAGAGGCAATCGCGGAAGCCTTCAAGAAACAGCGACAAGCAGCAAGGAGATTAAAGCCTGGAATCCAAATCAAGGTGAGCTTTGTTTTGACATCCCCTGCATGTTCGTGCATTGACGGTACCGTAGCACGCGTTCCTAGTCGGAGGTTTTGCCGCCAGCGATTTCTTATATCGCAGTCTTCAACAACACCCAGTATTTTCAGAAGTGCACTTGTGCAGACCTTCGAGCCACGTGTATGTGTTATGGAAGCATCTTAATAATTGAGACCTACTCATACCTTTTCAGCAACAAGGCCGTCGCAGACGGTGCCGTGTCGTCTTACATTGACCCACTTGTTACGTCTCGGACGTCAAGGTTTACATACGGCACAAAATGCCTTACACCATACAACTCTTTGCTTTCTGACCACCGGACGAGGAAGCATACAGAGCGCACTATGGCCTCTGGACTTGTGGCATTACCGAATGCTTTCTCCTCTATTCTCAAGAAGGTCTGGATTTGTGTTGCATACCGTTAGCTTGTTGCTCATTTTCGTTTAGGGACTTCAGGTTTCGGAACAGCAAGAATTTAGACAACCATTCTTTAAGGAGAGTTCTTCGCGCTCTGATTTGTCCGTTGTGGTGCACCATATTCTTGCATACCGTGGGGATCTTCTCGGCCCTCTTTGGACGGACAAGGAACCTGGTAAGCGCAATGATAATAGTCAATGTGCGGTACTAACGACCTCCAATACAAGCGTGCTTCTCCAAAATGTGCACCGTAATAGCCAATACTTCCGAACTCGCCGAATCATTGCAACCCGAACGAGTACCAGGCGGGGGCGTATATTATCGCCTGATGTTCGACATCGTCTTGCTGTTCGGCCTCACAGAGTTGAAAGCGCATATTAGCTGGATCGATAAGGTATGTCTTGCTGTTTTATTGATAGAATACTGTAGCGGGTTCACTGACGTTAATGGATCGATAAACTAGGGCGTGGAGAAGAGGTGGGATCGGTATAATCATCTCTGATGCGACGCATTCTGCTAACCTGATGGTGTTCACAGAAGTCCCGCTTCGATCGTGTATGATGACTAGTTCTATCAGGACCTTCAAAATCGCTGTGCCTTTGTATTTATGCCCCATCCTCTCACGCAGTCACTTTGTGTGTATTAATATGGATTTCTCACCGAGCGAATATTACCGGCATGAGGCAAGAAGAATCTGCAACGCATGCCTTCGTCTTGCCGACATGAAGAGATGATTTCAATGCAGTGAGCACATACTACGATGTTCCTGTGCAGTCAGACGGGTGCTCCAGCCCCTCTTATCGAGTCCAAGGTAAAAATCCATGAGGAGCCAGTGTTCATACTAGGCGGATGACTTGCTCCTACGATTATAGTAAATATCGTTGTTGAAGAACTTGCGAATTGCAATCCGGACAACTACATGGGCTCGGACGACCCTGGTCTTTCGTCCCGGTGTGCATTGAAGTTGGGTGACGGACCAAGTGCGGTGGCAAGGGTCCTGGAGTAGTGTCCGGTGGCCTAGCTGTCAGGTTACATTTGCAGCGACTCCGGCTCCACCTCTACGCCCACCAACGAAATGGAACACACGAAGCTGATCGTTCCAGACCTCCACAAGAAACGTGGTTAACAAGTCTGTCCCGGTGGGGATATGTATGTCCTCGGCAGCCTGGCGAATCGCGATTAGCTTGCCCACATTGAGGAATGCTAGCTGGCACACACGAGGCATGTCAAGCTCGCTCGGCCAAACTTTGTCCGCGCCCGCAAACTGACGCACTCAGTGGATTACTTATGTAAGTACCAGTGGTTCCGATTTGGAATCGAACGAATCTACGAGAACTTGACAGAACTATCAAAGACTCGTACTTATCCTCCAGGTACTCTAGCAGTCCATTTTCGTACTCGTTCTGAGCTTTGGGTGCATTTTGCGGACCATATGAGATCCGTGAACTGAATAAAAAGCCAAACCAGACCAATCTGTGCAATACAAAGTTCACCCGTTGAGAGGCGATCACGAGGGTAAGTTTTCCTGGTTGAACTTTTAGCAGTTGATGGCAGTGCGGCTTGAGTCTAGAGGCGCCGCTGATCTTTTGACAAGAACTTCCAAAGCAATTGTTCGGGGTCCATACCACCTTTTCCCGACGCCTTATCGACGCTATGCGCGCACAGGCATCCGTGGGCGTAAAAGAGACGATCAACACCAGGATACGATTTATTTTGACTCGGACTCTATATTAATCCATGTGTCGGTGATTGTGTGAACTCGCAGTACCGGACTTTTAGTCCTTCCAGATAGTCTCAGGACATTATACTTCAGGAGCCAGCTTCCCCGGTGAACTGGGACCTTTCGATTTTGCATCATTCGCGAAATCCTTGATCCTCTTCCGAAGTCTGTCGTAGTGCCACAAGTGACGCAGAGAACTTTATAAAATTCATTTGCGTGAACGGTTTTTCCGTCTGTTGTGGGGCCATGGACGCGTCCCTTTCTCGAAAGCAGATTCTGGAAGGGCTTCTGTAGTAGCAAACCATGCAGTTGAAGCAGTCGTATTCTCAGACCGCATAGCACCATGGTAGCGCCTTCTAGAAGCCCATCTTATTGATCCCGTTCACCCTCTCTTTCGCCGCAGCCTGGTGGTCCTTAGCAGTTCCTACGTCCCACACGCTCCTGCGAGCTCATTCCGAAGGCACTACTCTGGTGGCAGAGTGGAATAAACATGCAAAGGTTCTTCAAGCAAAGCAACATAGACATCAACCTTTCCACGCGCCCAGCATCAATGCATTACCGCTATCACTTGATAACGATGCGGGTGATCGGTACGTCACATCAGTTTCGGAACGCGACCGTAGGATCATCGGTCCTCCGCGGCCGTTCAGGCAC
>JBBPPG010001168.1:0-10563 GCA_038091855.1 Leccinellum luteum
TGCACCACCACAGAGCGAGACTGACTGCACGAACGAAACTGAGTGGGCAACGCGTCCTCGTTGTTGCAGGCTATGGCATCCTTCGCTGCAAGCTGGCAGCCGTTTCGAGGTTGACCGGAACCAGCAGAATCCGGGCTGTAGGCAAACACGCGCTTCCATTGGACCGGGGACACCGGGACGGTTGAGACGTAGCTTGGGGTCGTACTTGGACTTGGTATGCTCATATCTTGGGAGTTAGGCCCGATGCATTAGTACATAGTTCGATATTAGCACTGGCGCTTTGGGTTTACAGTTCCTCCTCTATGTATCACTCAAGCTCAAATTTGGCACCAGGATGTGCGTCCGTCTAAGTTGGCCAAAGGTTCGACGTCTTCCCTACCTCTGCTCTGTTGCTTGTGCTTCCGACAAGGCAGCGAACCTGTAAAGCATGAGTCAGAAACACGCCAATTTCTAAGTTTCGAATTGGCACTGTACCATGATGAGAGCTCAATGCACCAGGACTGACAGAACGAGACTGACTGCACGATTGGAACTGAGTGGGCAACGCGTCCTGGTTGTTGCAGGTTATAGCATCTTTCGCTGCAAGTTGGCAACCGTTTCCGAGTCAAGGTTGACCTGAACCTGCAGAATCCGGCCGCGGGGTGTAGGCAAACGCGCGATTCCATTAGATCGGGGACACCGAGACGGTTGAGACGTGGCTTGGGGTCGTACTTGGACTGCGTATGTTCATACCTCGGGTATTAGGCCCGATAGATTAGTACATAGTTCGATATTGGCACTGGTGCTTTGGGTTTACATAAAAGAACAAACAAAAAGCTATATAGGTGCTATAATTCGGGCTCAAATTTGGCACCAGGATTTTTACGTATATCACGGGGATTTATTCGCCATGCAAGTACTACTTAGTAGCGCAAAATGATGCATGTATCCATCCCCCCCGACTCTGGTGTCATAGTGCCTTTGTCCACTAACGAGATCAGATATAAGTAGTATGATAGTATCGGCACCTTCAGGTTCCCGATCACGCCGCGTCCCCCATGATGCCTTCATGATTCCACGCTTTGCCTTCTTCGATGGCGTAGGCGAGCGGTGTTTCGTCCTGTCAATAGAACAAGTCACCGAGTGGGCGTGGCATGAGAGTGCCAAGAGACGTCGAATTCCATTTTACCGTGACGGGTGACCCAGCAATCGGTGCGTGATGTGGCGAGTAACTTCTTAGGTTCATTCCTGTTACATGTGTCTACTACCTTTTAGGTTGACAGAAACGAACGGAGTTCAGTTTAGGTTCTAGGCGAAGATATTTGTTAGGTCTAGATCTGCACTCGGCGCGATTTTCCACCAGTACCGCATTGAGGTCGAAGTACAGCTTTTTCCACTTCGCCATCATCGATCATCTTCGAGCAGGAAGCCTCCCTCCCCACTCGTTTTTACCCAAATTGCAACCAATCTAGTATCTGCGGTCGTGCCCTTGCATCTCCGAGTCACTAGCACCTCTGCGACCTGGCCAACTCCTTCGATAGGGCTTAAGTTTGGTAGCAGGAACCCTAAACGGCCTCGGACAGGCAGCGGTAGGGGTATCGGAGCCCCCTGACGACTCACAACCATCCCGCTCCCTCATCTGCCCCTACTCGTACTGTAGATCGACACCCTCTCACGGCCGGTCGCCCGACCCTAATCCTTGGGAGGGGTACCAGACAGACGAGCAAGCAGACCTGACAGCCTGAGTATCCTCTTCTTGCACATAGAACGATCGCGCTTCGGGCTCCCCTAGACCCCCCACCTGGGCACATACCGTTATCCAAATAACACGAAGGTGAGATGGCCATAAAACTACTCTCGATAGTGCGCTCTGGCTCAGAGTCCGAAGTCGACACAATGGCATCATGATCGTGCCCATCTAAGGCTAGATCGTGGCCACCGAATACCCGTACGCAATGCAATGTCAGGATTATAACGTTTCGAATCAGCGGTCTCCATATCTTGTTGAGCCCGGATCCAGACTAAACAGACGTTCTAACAATTATTTATGGTACGCGCTTCGGTTACCAAAGTTTCCAAAGAGAACATGATTTCATCAGAAAAGAAGTGCAGATATCAGCTGCAGAACCATCGTCCCTTCCTATAAATTTGTTCGGCTCCCCAGGTCCATGGACTAAATCCTTCCATCATCTTTCTGCCTGAACCAGTTGAAGCTTTCTGTGACACATCCATCCATCTCATGTCTGCTGCTTTGCAAGAAGGAATTACTGAAAGCTATGTATATGGTATGCCCGTTTGTTAGCAGTTTCATGCTTAGGGAAATCAATATCCCAAAATTATTGCAGGTGCTATCATCACTGCTGTAGGATACGATTATCGTGAGTCCCGAATTTCGTTCTAACACAGTATTCTCAATTGCATTGTTAGTCCTTACTTTTCCGCAAGAGGTGTGTGCCACAGACCATCTCGTGACTTATTCGGTAACATGGTTCTTGTTCCTTGCAGATCGAATATATATGGGTAAGTAGAAACCACATCTATCAATGCAACATCTACCTGATAGGATCACAGAGCAGACCATGGACACGGGTGTCAACGCTGTTCATTCTGGTGTGTAACAACCTTTTGGAACATTATCACTGTCTGCGGCAAACTCAGTCTTTTTTTAGTCTCGTTATTGTGGCCTCATTTCTCTGATGTGAGTCTGCTCTAACGGATGTAAACCACAATCTAACTGCAGGCCACCTGTCAGAACATTTTGCCTTAGTATGTTTTCAAAAAGTGACCGTGATTAAAAAAGTGACACCACCACCTTCAGAGAATGTCAATTTTACTATGGCTGGTGGATCGGCAAAGGTGAAGGTTTTTTCCTTCCCTTCTGATACTGATCGCCAGTAAGCTCACCGAGATATGTTATCACAGATGTAAGCATTCGGCCTCCCTCATTGCTAGGACTTGCTAATACAACCATTTTTTATTAAATAGTTGTAAGTACACACATGTCTGATGATCGACCCACTCGCCAATCCTTCCAAGGTAGCATGATGTATCTCATATATATTTGGTCATTCTATCTCTTTTGGGGAGCAGCCAATCGTGAGTTCCAGCATCGTTCACATCTGAAGAAGGCTAACTAAGGCGTTGGCTTGCAGTCGTGATGGTCCTTCGAGTATGGGCCATGTACGATCGATCGAGGGTAATTCTCGTTGTGCTTCTTACGCTGTATGTCGTGGCGATGGCACCCGGATTCATCCTAGCTGGCATTGCCAGCGATTCAAAATATCGGCCAGGTTTGTGGATAGTCGCTGCACAGAAAGTATACTGTGCTGACTGACCACAATTCATATCTCGCTTGCTTGAAACTGCTCAGTGTCAGTGGTTGATACATTGGGCTCTTCATTGTGTTTATACAAATACGCCCAACTCACGAATACCTGGACGAAAGTGGTTATCATTTTGCAGATGATCTTTGGCGGAGTGTTATGCATGTTCGCGAGCGCCCAGTTCGCAAGAAGGTCACTCCAGATGTACTATGCGACGAAGCAATGGCAGCTCAATCGGTCCATGAACTTGCTCTTCCGACAGGGCGTAGTCTACTTTTTTGTGTTCGTCCCCCTTTCCCTCTATCATTCGCTGCGATGCCGAACTGCCTATGAATTCCTGTTGCAGATTCTTCCTGCTTTACCTCATCAGCATATTGTATGTGTTCAACATGCTTCCAACGGAAGGATGGTTCGCTATACTAGCTCTTCCCGTGGAACTGGTGCCCACGTACACCCTCATTCCTCGATTCATCTTGAGCATACACGAATTGTATGCGCACAGCATTCAAAGTGGACACAGTCGCAGGATGGGCCCGGATTCTGGGTTCGGTCAGTCAGGACGATCTGGTGTGACTACCACGGTGTTGGAGGGTTCAATAACGAATATGGAACTTGAGGAGGTGGAGGAAGTGCAGTTGATGGAGGTAAATACCCGCGTGGAGCCCCGGGGGGCAGCGTAGGTGAACCTGGGCTGGTACTATCGCTGATTCCGTCTGTGGCTCCTGTTATGCATTCCACTAAACTCCACTACTTCACTCGAATTTCGGTTTGGAGCAATTGATGGTCCACAACCTAGATCCCCCCGTCCTTATCACCACTCATGGTATCACATATATCGTTACAAAGATGGTGCATGTACAGTATCCATTCCCGCTGATGGCGCTATCATACTACGCCGCAAGTTCGTCCAGGAACGTAATCAGATAGTATCGGTACGTTCAGGTTCCCGATCACGCCCACGCCTTCATCATACCACACCTTGCCTTCTTCGATAGTCCAGGGCCACCGCTGTTCGTCAAGGTCCGTCAATTAGAATTAACGCTGCGCGAAGTTGGAAACACGGCATGGCGTACCAGACATCGAACAAGTTCCTTATCTCGCGGCATCACGCACTTTAAATTTCCACGCGTTCTTGTCACTCACACAAAAGATGCGCAACGAATCAATCGAATATGGGCCCACGCCAGGGTAGTATCTGCTCAGTGCAGCGGCCGTGATGCGATCATCGGACAGGAGAGAAGCCAAACGTACACTGGAGCCGTCCAGAGCTCCGCCGACGCTAGAACCATGCGGACATATCATATCTTTGAGCCATCTCGCCCGTTTGTTATACAGCCCAAGCGGTCTGAGCAGTTCGACGAGCTCATCGTGTGGAGCTAGAATCTTCAAGTCAGCCCTGCCAAAACCCCAAGAATATCCAGTCACGTAATGCGCCATGCACGAGGTCCCGGGGTGTCGGCCAGCGCAACATGAATCTTGAAAAAGATAGGAATGGCCGCTTTCCCAGTCGTCACGTTGAGTAGCCAGACAGCTATGAGCACCCTCCACGGGTCGTCTCGTACACACTCTGTTTCGTCCATTGGTGTCGAAAATGACAGCTTCTAAGGAAGCATCCACCCTGTATGAATATCGGCTTTAATCGTCTCAGCATTAACATGAGGTCGTCATATAGTGCGGGGCTATCGTACCACGTCGGGGTACGTACTGATTTGTCCAAACTCTGCTCTGCTCCCCCGTTAAACGGTCGTCCAGAGGAAGATGCTCGAAATCAGAAGATTCGAGGAACACTGGGCTTGGCGAAATAGGTGTCGGAACTGGTGAATTCCGTGGTATTGAACAAAGAGGCGATGCTCGGTCAAAATACTATACTTGGACGTCTTGACACATAACGTCGCGCTCGATCCCGCTTATTCACGTTCCATACGAGGATATGCAGCATAAGAGCTACTGTCGCGTAGTATGACGTCGCTATATGCGCAGCTGATGGGTGGAGACGGATAGTGCGAGGATGCATATTTGGCAACGTTGGTAGAGCGTGACCTGGCGCGGACTAACCCCCGAGGAGGCATCAGGCTGTGTGATGCCTTCTTATTAACGATTTCCACCGCATCCAACACGACACGCTTGCGATGAGACGAAGGAATAGACGGACGCTCAAGTGGGATCTTGATCGCGACCGCCCTCGGGCCTTGTTCACGCGCTGCTGTGTGCGTCCGTCTAAGTTGGCCAAAGGTTCGACGTCTTCCCTACCTCTGCTCTGTTGCTTGTGTTTCGGACAAGGCAGCGAACCTGTAAAGCATGAGTCAGAAACACGCCAATTTCTAAGTTTCGAATTGGCACTGTACCATGATGTGAGCTCAATGCACCACCAGGACTGATAGAACGAGACTGACTGCACGAACGGAACTGAGTGGGCAACGCGTCCTCGTCGTTGCAGGATATGGCATTTTTCGCTGCAAGCTGGCAGCCGTTTCGAGGTTGACCGGAACCAGCAGAATCCGGGGTGTAGGTAGTCTCCCGTAGGCGGACCCTTATGTACTAAGTAGGAAGACAGTCGTTCCTACTCTTAGGCAAACACGCGCTTCGATTGGACCGGACGGTTGAGATGTGGCTTGGGGTCGTACTTGGACTGGGTATGCTCATATCTTACGAATTAGACCCGACTCAGGTTGATGGATTAGTACACAGTTCGATATTGGCACTGGCGCTTTGGGTTTACAGTAAAAGAAAAAATATATAATCCGGGCACCAGCATTGTTACGTAAAACGGGGATTCAAATATTCACCAGTGCGCCTTTCGCCGCCAAATGATGCATGTACAGTATGATAGTATCGACACCTTCAAGTTCCCGATCACGCCCCGTGACGCCTCCATGATGCCACGTTTTGCCTTCTTCGATGGCTTAGGCGAGCGGTGCTTCGTCCTGTCAATAGAACAAGTCACCGAGTGGGCGCGGCACGGGATCCGGGAGTGCCAAGAGACGTCGAATTTCATTCTACTGGCGAGTAACTTCTTAGGTTCATTCCTGTTATGTGTCTGCTACCTTTTAGGTTGACAGAAACGAACGGAGTTCAGTCCAGGTTCTAGGTGAAGACATTTGTAAGAGGGATAGAGGCCGACCCAACATCACTGGTCTCCACTCGGCACGATTCTCCACCAGTACCGCATTGAGGTCGTCGGAGTATTCGCCATCATCTTCGAGCAGGAAGCCTCCTTTCCCACTCGTTTTTACCCAAATTGCAACCAACCTAGTATCCGGGGTCGTACCCTTGCATCTCACTTGCACCTCCGCGACCTGGCCAACTCGCTTAAGATTGGTAGCAGGAACCCTAAACAGCCTAGGACAGGCAGTGGTAGGGGTAGCGGAGCCCCCTGACGAGAGTTTTCGTAAGCCGAAACCATCCCGCTCCCTCATCTGCCCTTACTCGTACTGTAGATCGACACCCTCTCACGGCCGGTCGCCCGACCCTAATCCTTAGGAGGGGTACCAGACAGACGAGCAAGCAGACCTAACAGCCCGAGCATCCTCTTCTTGCACATAGAACGATCGCGCTCCCCTAGACCCCCCACTTGCCAGTGGGTACATACTGGGATCGTGCCCATCCAAGGCTAGATCGTGGCCACCGAATACCCGTACGCAATGAAATGTCAGGATTATAACGTTTCGAATCAGCGGTCTCCATATCTTGTTGAGTCCAGATCCAGACTAAATAGATATTCTAACAATTATTTATGGTACGCACTTCGGTTACCAAAGTTTCCAAAGAGAACACGATTTCATCAGAAAAGAAGTGCAGATATCACCTGCAGAACCATCATCCCTTCCTATAAATTTGTTCGGCTCCCCAGGTCCATGGACTGAATCCTTCCACCATCTTTCTGCCTGAACCAGTTGAAGCTTTCTGTGACACATCCATCAATCTCATGTCGGCTGCTTTGCAAGAAGCAGTTACCACTAAAGACTATATAATTGGTACGCCCGTTTGTTAGCAGTTTCAGGCTTAGGGAAATCAATATCCCAAAATTGTTGCAGTTGCTATCATCACTACTGTGGGATACGATTATCGTGAGTCCCAAATTTCGTTCTTACACAGTGTTCTCAATTGCGTTGTTAGTCCTTACTTTTCCGCAAGAGGTGTGTGCCACAGACCATCTCGTGACTTATTCGGTAACATGGCTCTCGTTCCTTGTAGATCGAATACATATGGGTAAGTAGAAACCACATCTATCAATGCAACATCTACCCGATAGGATTATAGAGTAGATCATGGACATGCGTGTCAACGCTGTTCATTCTGGTGTGTAATAACCTTTCTAGAACATTATCACTACCTGCGGCAAACTCAGTATTTTTTAGTCTCGTTATTGTGGCCTCATTTCTCTAATGTGAGTCTGCTCTAACAGTTGTCAACCACACTCTAACTGCAGACGACCTGTCAGAATATGGGGCCTCGGTATGTTTTCACAAAGTTACCATGATTTAAAAAAGTGACCCCACCTTGAGAGGGTGCCAGTTTTATGGCTGGTGGATCTGCAAACGTGAAGGTTATTTCTTTCCCCGCTGATACTGATCACCAGTCAGCTTAGCACCAAGATATGTCATCACAGATGTAAGCATTGGCCCTTCTTTGTTTCTGGGACTTGCTAATACAACCGATTTTTGTAAATAGTTGTAGGTACACACACGCCTGACGATCGACCTACTCGCTAATTCTTCCAAGGTAGCGCGATGGCTATCATATATATATGGACATTCTATCTCTTTTGGGCAGCAGCCGATCGTGAGTTCCAGCATCGTTTACATCTGAAGAAGGCCAACTAAGGCGCTGGCTTGCAGTCGTGATGGTCCTTCGAGCATGGGCCATGTACGATCGATCTAGGGTAATTCTCGTTGTGCTTCTTACGCTGTATGTCGTGGGGACGGCACCCGCATTCATCCTAGCTGGCCTTTCCAGCGATTCAAAATATCTGCCAGGTTTGTGGATAGTCGCTGCACAGAAAATATGCTGCGCTGACTGACTACAAATCATGTCCCGCTTGCTTGAACTGCTCGGTATCAGTGGTTCATGTATTGGGCCCTTCACTTTGTTCACACAACTCCACGCAACTCCGAGTCCGAGCCACGAATACATGGTGGAAAGCCGTTATAATTTTGCAGATGATCTTCAACTCAGTGTTATGCATACTCGTCAGCGCCCAGTTCGCAAGACGGTCACTCCAGATGTACTATGCAACAAAGCAATGGCAGCTCAATCGGTACATGAACTTGCTCTTCCGACAGGGCGTAGCCTACTTTTTTGTGTTCGTCCCCATTTTCCTCTATCATTCGCTGCGATGCCGAACTGCCTATGAATTCCTGTTGCAGATTCTTCCTGCTTAACCTCATCAGCCTATTGTCTGTGTTCAACATGCTCCCAGTGGAAAGAAGGATTATCATATTATACCGTCTCGCAGAACTGGTGCCCCCGTACACCCTCACCCCTCGATTCATCTTGAGCACACGCGAATTGCATGCGCACAACATTCAAATTGGACGCAGTTGCAGGGTGGATTCTGGTTTCGGTCAGTCAGGACGATCTGGCGTGACTACCATGGCGTTCGGAGATTCAATAACGAATATGGAACTTGAGGAGGTGGAGGAAGTGCCGCTGGTGGAGGTAAATACCGCGCAGGCTCAGGGGCCAGCGTAGGTGAACCTGGGCTGGTACTATCGCTGATTCCGTCTGTGGTTCCTGTTATGCATTGCACTACTACTTTACTTGATTTCGGTTTGGAGCAATTGATGATCCACAATCTTGATCCCCAATCCCGTCCTTATCGCCACTCATTCACATATATCGTTACAAAAATGCTGCATGTACAGTATCCATTCCCACCGATGGCGCTATCATATTGTGTCGCAAGTTCGTCCACTAACGTGATCAGATACGGTACGTTGAGGTTCACGATCACGCCCACGCCTTCATGATACCACACCTTGCCTTCTTCGATAGCGCAACGCCACCGCCTGTCCGTCAAGGACCCTCAATTAGCGCTGCGCGAAGTTGGACATACGGCATGGCGTACCAGACATCGAACAAGTTCCTTATCTCGCGGTATCATGCACTTCCACACGTTCTTGTCACTCACACAAAGATGCGCAACGAATCAATTGAGTATGGGCCCACGCCACTGGCAGGGAAGTATCTGCGCAGCGCGGTGGCCGTGATGCGATCGTCGGACAGGAGAGAAGCCAATCGTACACTGGAGCCGTCCAGAGCTTTCGCGACGCTATGGAACCATGCAGACATGTCTTTAAGCCATCTTGCCCGTTTGTTATACAGCCCAAGCGGCGGACTGAGCAGTTCGACGAGCTCATCGTGTGGAGCTAGAATCTTCAAGTCAGCGGCCCCGCCACAAACTCCAAGAATATCCAGTCAGCGTAATGCACCGCGACATGATCTCGCAGAAGACAGAGGAATGGCCACTTTCCCACTCGTCACGTTGAGCAGCCGGACAGCTATGAGCACCTTCCACGAGTCGTCTCGTACACACTCTGTTTCGTCCATTGGTGTCGGAAATGACAGCTTCTAAGGAAGCATCCACCCTGTATGAGTATCGGCTTTAATCGTCTCAGCATTAACATGAGGTCGTTATATATTGCGGGGCTATTGTACCATGTCAGGGTAGGTGTTAATTCGTCCAAACCAAGCTCTGCTACATCGTTAAACGGGAAGACCAGAGGAGGATACTCGAAATCAGAAGATTCGAGGTACACTGGGATTGGAGAAATAGGTGTCGGAACCGGTGAATTCCGTGGTATTGAACAAAGAGGCGATGCTTGGTCAAAACACTTGGACGTCTTGACACATAACGTTGCGCTCGATTCCGATTCTTCACGTTCTGTAGGATGCAGATTTAGCAACTTTGGTAGAGCGTGACCTGGAGCGGACTAACCCCCGAGGGGGCATCAGGCTGTGTGATGCCTTCTTATTAACGACTTCCACCGCATCCAACACGACACGCTTGCGATGAGACGAGGGAGTAGACGAGCGCGAAGGACTGGGATCCTGATCGTGACCTCCTCGTGCCTTGTTCATGTGCTGTTGCCACGTGCGTCTGTCTAAGTTGGCCAAAGGTCCGACATCTTCCCTACCTCTGCCTGCTGCTTGTGTTTCGGACAAGGTAGCAAGCCTGTAAAGCATGAGTCAGAAACACGCCAATTTCTAAGTTTTGAATTGGCACTGTACCACGACGAGAGCTCACTGCACCATCAGGATT
>JBBPPG010001169.1:0-10553 GCA_038091855.1 Leccinellum luteum
TTATATAATCATTCTAGATTATTCTTTCAGTTTTGCTTATGAATCATAGATAAGGGAAACACATCCCATTGGATATTACTCATCCTTATCTCTTGCTTACTGATCATGTATGAGATACTTACACTATTGGCTAGTACTACGTCACATGATCCACTAGAACATTCTACCATGTCACATGACTCTTGTAGAATGTTCCATACCTTTCTATAGCTACAACACGTACAAACATGTACTGTAGCATATAAGGGGCATCCCTGATGCCCTTCAATAACAAGAACTCAAGGTCTCTTTTACACTCAAGCCTCTCAGCTTTTGCCCCTCTAGTACACTCAAGCTCCTTTTACCTAGTAAGTCTTCTACTAGAGATTTACTTCCTTGCACCCTCCGCTGTGCTGCTGCATAGAAACCTTGTACAGTTTCTATAGGTTGTTCGCCCTACCTTGATGCTATAGAGGGGTTCATCAGTGCACACACAGACTCACCATCTGAGATGCCTGGTCCAGTCACGCGCTTGGAGCTTGCAGCTGTTGAGGCTCGCCTCCACCAGTTAGAGTTGGATTCCTGTCGTACTAACGAGACCTTTCCCTCTAGACCGCCTGCACCTCGCAGACTGTCAAGAGAGATATACCAACCACCTGGTAGGTGTCAATCTCTTGGTTGTCCTACCCCCTCCTACATTGACATACCTAACCATCCTGGTCCCTTTCGGTCTCGAGAGCCATCTGCTTTTCCTCGACAACCTTCTATCGCAACACCCATTGTTCCCTGGACATCGAGGTTTCTTGGACGACCTTCTATTACTGTCACCGGTCACATCAACACCGACCTTTTCCTCCAGTGTCCTTCCTGCAGAAAGCCAGGACGCTCAGAGAGTCGCTGCCCCTGCTGCAGATTTATCTTACCGTGCTTCCTTTACACTGATTCGGTGTTTGCACAAGAACGAGCTAGCATCGCTAGACTTGCAGTGAGAGGTCAGGGGCCGTGTCAACATCCACTTCGACGAAGGGACTCACCTATTCCTTCTAGAGATATACTTGTTCGTCCCCGATGACCGTCGAACCTCGGAACTACTTCTAGCAGTTCCATAAGGTTTTCAGAAGGCACCAAAGAATCCTCTAGCAGTTCTATCCTCCTTTCTCAGCCTTCTCTTTTGGAAACTGAAGTCACTCGAGTGGAGACTTCCCTTTTGGATCCTCTTCATGAGATCCTTACAGATATCTTTCGGCATCCTCAAATCGAGCCTGCTGGATCCTCTCGAGTTCTCGTACCGCCCTCATCCTCTGATTTGTCCAGAGCCACTTCCGGCTCCGCTCCCAACTCGCCTGTTCTTCAAGCCGCCTCTTCTTCGGCACCACCTTCCTCTTACTGCACTCCACCACCTAGCCCTAATGCCTCGCCTGACTCTTCCCTTCTCGATCAAGACCCTGCCACTCGACCCTTTTTGCCACGTCCCAGAGTTCAAGACTCCATACTACCACCTGCGTCACGTGGGTTGCCTGAACGACCCGTGCAAAGCAGAGGCCACCGACTGGGATCCTGAAAAGGACGACGAACCAGTCTGGGTAGCGTACATGCATAAGCCAATCGATATGTACGACCTGGTCTTCTGGAAAGACCGGGGCATTCCTGTCGCCTTCTTGACGAGACTTCCATTTAGATCTTACATACAAACTTTCATTGGCTCACAGCGCATGGCTTACCTGGTTCAGTTAGTGAACCGGAGCTTTCCCCTTGCATCTGGCAGTGCCCAGATGCTTACTATAACACACTATCCACATTCGTCTTTGGTCAAGAATCCCTTTTTTCCATCCTATCTAGCATTGGTTGGGCTCTCCCGACCCAATCCTACAACGACGAGAGAGTGGCTGGGTCACTCATTCACTGACAGGGCTACGAGATAGTCCACAATGACCACCTTCCCTTGGCACACCAAGAGTGCCAAGAGCTCCACTACCTAATAATGACCCCAAACGTCATCAGCAGAGATTACCACGTGAACATAGAGGCTAAGGAGGTTCCTATGGTACAGGAATGGAATGCGGAGTTCAATGCGCAGCGGAGATAGAGGTTCTATGAGATGAACCCCTGGTACCTGACGGTCAAGGGTCTCCTTTTGAACCCGGACACTGAAGTGTGGGTGCTGGATTGCTTATGATTTTTCAGGAATGGGTACCACGGACTCGTTAACTTCGACATTATTAATGTCCTCTGCGTTCGACCTATTGCTGCACAAGCTGAGGGACAGCCTTACGCTGCCCCTCCTCAAGTGGCTAGACATCTATGAGCAGACCCTGGTCGAAAGTGTGCTGCCATCAGTGTGGCCGCTCCCTCCAGAGCACAGTCTGTATGTTATCGAAAGAAGGCAAAGGCTCGAGCAGCACTTTAGACCCAATCTTCCTGTTCTTGTTCCTTCTTCTTTTCTTGAAATGTACTTATATCTCGATTCCCTTTCATATATTTCTTGCGAATATTTCTCTTATCCTGCTCCTATGTTACCTTCTGGAGATCGTGATGATACATTTCCCAGAATACGAAATTCACACTTTTTCCACTCATACGATTTTGAACGACTAGAACAGATGGTTCTAGACTTTCCTTCGGCTAATACTGAGACTAGGAACTGGTTTTTTTACTCCGACCGAAGAGACTATAAACACTTTCATTCAATCGAATGGGAACTCAAAGATGGTGATGGATGGCGACATAGACGTCGAGAGCACTGGATGGGAGAATGCATTCAATGAGCTATTGAATGCACAAGAAGATATTGGGAGAGCGTACAAGGAGAAGAGGAACAACAGGCATGGGACGAAGAACGAACGGCTTCCGGTCTCACTTTGGACTCTGAATGGCGAACTCCTTGGGAACTGGACGTTTCCAAACCAATCAGAGAGGAACCTACAGAACCGTTTCTGGAACAAGATTCTGAGACACCAGCAATACTTTCTCGGGTCCAATTGGACTTGGAAGGGACCATGGAATCTTCCGATGAGGAAGATACCGGAGGATGGGATTATGAGGGAATGGAAGCGTACTTGGAAACCTTCCAATTTTTCTTTCCGTATCATCCAGAAACTGATCCATTGCTTACAGTTCTCTATCGTTTTTAGCATCACCCGCTCTATCATCATGGCTACACTTCCCACTGACTTCATCGTTACCAAGGAGCATCTTACTCGAGTACCTGTACTCGAAGGCATGCTCAACTACCATGATTGGGCACTCCAGATTCGCGCACCCCTTGCCATGTTGGGAGGATGGGGTTTCGTGATCGGTACTACTGAACATGATAACCAGGCTTCGGCTGACCTCAAAGCCAAGTGGATCTCATTAGATATGAAGATCCTGGGTTTTCTGGCGTCGACCCTGTCCTCTGAACTCTAGAACTCGGTTACCTGGGACTACCCTGCTGGTTCTCACCCTTCGCTTGCGAAGACACTCTGGGACTAGCTTGCTTCCATCTATGGAAAGAAGGGTATACCTGGACAGTATTGCTTGTTTGCTGACCTTTTGCGAACAAAGATCCACATGGATAACCTCCCAAAAGGAATTTCGGAGACAACCGCCTTCTATATCCAGTTGCAGGCAGCTGGACTGGTCATCCCTGAATTGCTTAAGGCAATGATCCTCCTGTCTAAACTGCCTTCACCTGCTTTCAATGGATTCATCCATCATGTGATCCAAACGGTTCCTGATCCAGCCGACTTTACAGTTGACAAGATTTTCCCCTTGCTCTCAAGGGAGATAAACATGCTGAGATCTGGTCTTGTGACCAAATCCAGATTCATAGGGTAACTTCTGACACCAATCAGAGTAACAGCCTTATTAACTGGACTTCCGCTCTAAAGCGAGGACCTGGACCAGTCCAGAACTGGTCCAACAATGGCAACAATAACTTTCTGGGGCAACAAACCCCGAGACCACCAACTCATGGCCATGGAGGTCCTGGTGGCGGAAGAGGCCATGGAAACTGTGGGGGTCGGGGTGGTGCCATGGGTGTTTAAAACACCAGAAGCACCAAGCCGACAACTACAATGCTCGGCAAGAGCGTAAGAAAGCTAAGGGTAAAGGAAAGGCACATGGTGTGTTCGTCAATATAGCCGCAATCTTACCTGATGAGGCTAGCATGTCCATCTATATAGATGACGATGATGCAGCCACCATCATTCCAGAGCAGGCCTCTGAGACCCAATCATCGATCATCGAGATGGACCAATTCCTCGATGATTACATGGTAACGAGGGAAGACGAAGAATACGCTGACTCGAATGTGTCTATTGCCAGATGGTCCACATCCGAGATCACACAAGTCGAGCAGTCTTCTCTTCTTGATCGGATCCTCACTGATGCAAATGCTCAGGACACTGGCATGAACATTGCCAGCAGCAGTCAGTCCCCTCCACCTCCTCTGCCTCGTATAAATCCTTACGAGAGACAACAGATTGATCTACAATCTCGAGCCTATGTGGCTCCATAGAGGAGGGATAGTGCTCGCAGGAATGAGCATTATCATGGAGATCATCGGAGATATCGGGATGGTACCTGGAAATACGGGATGGATTCCAGAGATTTTGTTTCCCACTCCTCTGATTATGTTCCCGATGTAACCAACTGGGGAGATCACGATTGCAGTAGCTATAATAATGACGACTATGCTCGTGACTGCTACACGGTAGGACTGAATAAGTTTTCCTGCTCTGTGGAGTTCCTAAAGGATCATTGGTTAATTGATTCTGGATGTTCCAATCATATTACCCCATTTGAGTCTGACTTTACCACTTTGGGAGACAATAACAAATATGCTTGGATAGCTGATGGTGGTCTGATCAAAATGATCAGACCTGGAACGATTCTCCTTGAATCAGCATCATGGAAATCTCCCTTAACGCTAACTGGAGCATGGTATTTCCCAGAAGCGTCATGTTGATTATTGTCAACAAATCAGTTGGCATTACAGGGATATCGGACCTGTATAGGAAAAACCACCGATATTTTGGACAAGCATGGTAACCTTGTGATCTGAGCTACCGCCTCATCACCTGGTGATATTCTTCATTGGTTTCAGTCCAAATTGATTATTCTCAATGGAGAAATTAATACTCTGCAGGAAACATCTTCTACTGAACTATGGCATTTTCGCATGGGTCATTGCTCCAACAATGCCCTCCATGCTCTTCCTCGGGTCACCTCTGGCGTCCCGAAGCTAACTTCTATTCCTTTTTTGACACCATGTCATGGTTGTCAATTGGGTAAAGCTCATAAACAACCTTTCAGTCCTTCGGAGACACGATCTACTCATGTTCTTGGGTTGGTTCACACTGACCTGGTTGAGCTACCAACCGAATCATGTGCTCGTAATCGTTGGATTTTAACCTTTATTGATGATTGCAGTGCTTTTGCCTTTCTTGGCTTCTTGAAAAAGAAGTCAGATATGGCTCAACGTTTCCGTGAATTGGTTTTGCATGCAGAAACTGTGACTGGACTTGCAGTTACCTCTGTCCGTTCTAACTGAGAGGGGGAATACCTTAGCCAGGAACTTTTATTGTTCTTCGTGTCCAAAGGTATCTCTCGTCAATACTCTACCCCTCATCTGCCACAGCAAAATGGTCGTGCAGAGAGATTCAATCGTACCATCATGGAAAAATCACAATCCATACGATTGAATGCATGTATGCCAAATTCCTTCTGGAAAGACGCTACGGAAGCTGCACTACACATTTACAATCATCAACCAATGAGACGACATGGTTGGAAAACCCCAATAGAAATATTTCTTGGGAAGAAACCTGACATTTCTTACTTCCAAGTATTCGGTTGTAAAGCCTTTGTCTTTATTCCCAAAGAATTGCGAGTCAACAAGCTTGCACCAAAGGCAGAAGAAATAGTATTCATCGGATATGAAACTGGAAGCAAAGCTTATCGCTTCTATTGCCCGACTTGTCAGAGAACATTCATATCATCAACTGCCACGTTTGATGAAGCATCATTTCCGTATTGTTCAAAGAAGATCAAACCGATTGATGAACTTTCCACTATTCCACCAACTACTTCCGAGCCACCATTACCGGAAGATGAAGTACAAGCTGCACCTGATAACGGCAACGATCCACTGAAACCTGAACGACATTATCCTGATCAGATAATTTCAATTCCACAGGTATTTCGTTTCCTACTGGATAACTATCCAGGAGGAGTTGTGGCACCTCGCCAACAAACTCCACCATTGCCACCACAACCTTTCTTTGGTCCACCTGGATCATCTGGATGGAAAAATGATGGTACTTGGCAATATTCGCCACCTCGATCAGAGGAAGAACCACTGCCCTTACCCATCTCAGAAATGACAGAATCAAGACAAGGATCTTGGTATCCATCACCAACTGGAATCCAAAAGATTTCACCGACTCCAGGTTTTTCACCACTTATGCCACCTGGTGGATTACCATTTTCTGGAGAAGAGACCTCTGATACACGAGTACCAAGGTCAACACCTCCAAGAACATCTCCTGAGAAGCGTCGAGAACCCCTCAAAACCTTCCAGAGTTCTCTGGAATGATGACATCAGCATAAAAAATGCCAATTGGAATGTTTCACTGATAGTGGACAGAGATTACCGGATCTCGAGTGACATGCTCTTGATGAATCCCTGTTGCAAAGACCAAGGGATCCAAGATCTAGAGTTCCGACTACTCAGGAATTAACCGGATTGCCACCTAGACCATGGCTAGCTCCCAGAAGATCTCCTTCTGAGACCATTCCAGAGTTCCGAACTCGTCCACACCAATATAAATGAGATCGAGATATATCAGAGGAACCACGAACTCGAGTCAGGACATCATCTAGAACCCCGATTCATAGAATTTTACCTGATAACATTTATGGAGAAAGGACTCCGCTTGAAATAGAGCAAGATCATCATCACGATGAACCAATGGAAACGATTGAGGAGGAGTTAACTCCTCTTTCTCCATTGACTCCATCTATGGATCTTACCCCTCCGGGAGAAACAAGAATTCCTACCAATCTGGAAGATATGGGATTCAATGATCTATGTATGGATCCGCCGTCTGAACCCTTTAGTTCTCAGTGGGTTAGACACTACCTGTTTGCTGCTACTGCGGTGTCTCGAACACCAGTTCATTACCATGATGTTCAGAAGTTTGACACAGTGGAACAGAGACTTTGGCGGAAGGCGATGGAAGAAGAAATTAAATCTCTTCATGACTGCAAAGTATGGGAATTAGTGGATCTCCCATCAGGATGTAAACCCATTAAAGGAAGATGGGTATATGCTACAAAAAGTGACGGATGAAAGAAAGTACATTTTGTCGCAAAAGGCTTTACTCAGGTCTATGGAATAGACTTTGAAGAAACCTTCTCACCTGTCGCTCGCTTCGAAACAGTAAGATTACTCCTTGCTCTAGCAGCATTGGAAGACTGGGAAATCAAAGCGCTGGATGTCAAAACAGCCTTCCTTTTCGGCGAGTTAGACGATGATGAAAAGCTCTATATGGAGAAACCCGAAGGTTTTGTCAAGAAAGGAAAAGAAGACAAAGTTTGTCGACTTCAGAAGGCCATTTATGGTCTCAAACAAGCTGCCATCAAATGGAACAAGGCACTTCATAAATCCCTTATCAAGATGGGATTTAAGTGAACTGTCTCTGATCCTGGCGTCTACATTAAGTATATTGGCAAGGATAAGATCATTTTCATTGTATATGTTGACGATGCTTTATTCATGCGATCTAATATTCCGTTGCTGAAAAAGCACATCGATGATTTCCTAAAAGTATGGGAATCACGATTTCTCGGTGATGCCACTGAATATCTAGGCATGAGAATTACCAGAGATCGTAAGAAACAAACTCTGAGATTAGACCAGATTTCCTATGCTGAGAAAGTTATCAAATGTTTCCAGCTAGAGAATGCGAAATTTGCTCGAACACCTTTACCTTCTGGGTATAACCCAAAACCCAATGAAGAGGAAGCAGATGCTAAATGAAGATCCAGATATCAATCTGTAATTGGATCTCTTCTATATATTATGCTCAGCACTAGACCAGATCTTGCTTACGCTGTAATAAAGATGTCACATTTTTCTGCAAACCCATCAGAGGATTATCTGAACAGATCTCTCTATATCGTCTGGTATCTTCTATATACCAAGGACGTGTCCATTACGTTTAATAGACTTGCAAGAAATTCAGGCTTTAATGCCTACTGCGATTCTGACTGGGCTGGTGACTTGGAGACTAGAAGATCAACTTCTGGCTATGTAATATTCTTTGCAGACGCATCCATCTCTTGGAGTACCAGACGCCAGAAGATGATAGTTCTGTCATCCACCAAAGCAGAATATGTTACCATGACTGAAACAGCTAAACAATTAGCCTGGATATGAAATCTCTTTCAAGAGATTGGTCATGAAATCAAGCATCCTATTCCTCTCAATTGCGATAACCAAGGAGCTATGTTTCTCGCAGAGAATCCAGCTCAAGAAGGACATTCAAAACATATAGTGATTAAATATCACTATATCCGCGAAGCAGTCCAGGAACGAGAAGAGTTACAACTCTTCTATGTCCCTACAGGTGATCAGTGGGCTGACATCTTTACAAAGAATGTCTCCTTTGATTTCTTTCACAAAGGCTGCCTACGACTGGGTCTAACCAATTACCCTGCCAAGATATAATCATTCCATCAGCTCACTGAGGAGGAGTGTTGAAACGGTAGTATCCTATTGCTACCGTGTTACATAATTGTTCTAGATTATTCTTTCAGTTTCGCTTATGAATCATAGATAAGGGAAACACATCCCACTGGATATTACTCATCCTTATCTCTTGCTTACTGATCATGTATGAGATACTTACGCTATTGGCTAGTACTATGTCACATGATCTACTAGAACATTCTACTACGTCACATGACTCTTGTAGAATGTTCCATACTTTTCTATAGCTATAACACGTACAAACATGTACTGTAGTATATAAGGGGCATCCCTGATGCCCTTCAATAACAAGGACTCAAGTTCTTTTCCTCACACAAAAGCCTCTCAGCTTTCGCCCCTCTAGTACACTCAAGCTCCTACTTCCCTAGTAAGTCTTCTACTAGAGATTCTTCCTCACACCCTCGGCTATGCTGCTGCATAGAAGTCTTGTACAACTTCTATAAGTTCATCTATGATGTAGTTGAGGACGGGCAGCCTGCACAATGGAGATATTTATTTCATCAATGATGTGACAGCTGGCATAAGCGACCGAAGTCGATAATCATGTATTTTATTATTGGTTGAAAGTTACCTGACTCTGCAAATCTCCCTGCCAAAGTTGAATCAAATTTACCAGATTGTTACAATGTAGACAGTTGGGCCACCAGATTAATTGACAACCTAGTCTTGAGCCGTTCTTTGTCGGGGTTTTCCACACTACACTCTTGCATCGAATCACACATGTCATGCATTTCTGCCAGGTAAAAGTCCCCAGATGTTATAGGAAACATCTGCTTCCTGTGTTTACCCCAATTTCCTATAATGACTCGAGACTAGAAGCTTGTAGGAAGGCCGGCATCTGCTTCCCATGTTTACCCGGATTTCCTATAACAGCTTGAGACTAATGATGTTAATTCACAGCATGACATAATGCCGAGGCTATGTACCTAATTGGAGATAAAAGTAGCTAACCAATTATAAGCTTCATCCACCCGCTAGCAGTTCCCCTACTCAAAATGATTGAATCGGCAGGGCGCAGAACCTGGAATGCATAAGGTTCCATCAGGACCTTGCCATCCGCCTTACCACAGTCCTCATTCTTGCACTCTAGCCTGTAACCCTGAACATGCTTTATGAACGTAGATACCCATGGATTGAGTATCCCACATTGCAGGCACTGCAATGGCAACACCTGACCTCATGGTTGATAATCCCGATGGGCCCACAAGTACTTGATGATGTGGTTGCAGGTGAAATGAACAACACCAGTGTGTCGTCCCAACACCAAGCATTGCTTGAGTGAATGTTCGAGTGCCTCAGTGAAGTTGAATCCATGAATAATGACGGACTTGGTGACCTTCGTCAACAATTCCACCATGTTGACAGTAGAAAGATGCCTTGCATTGAATGCGAGAGCATTTTTTATCTCCAAACTATTGGAAAGCAGTGTTTGCAATTATAATAGCTACAAATACGCAACAAACTCACTTGACTAAGCCTTGTCTGAGGCCTGCAAAGGATTCCGAGTTGTCAACTACAGAACCACATGCTAACAAAAAAAACATGGAGCCAACAAGCTGAGCCTTGAACGGCTCCAGAATAACCTCTATTCACTGTTGAATTGACGTTGATATCAGTGTAAAATAATTACATTCACCACTTACATTGCTCATCGAGGCTGCACAAGTCTCGTTGTTTTCATCCTGACCCAACCAGAGGTTGCCAGTATCAGGGTCCGAATGCATTGTGACAAAAGCCACCACATGCCGATATTGTGCAAGGCCTGCAACGAGCTTGGCCACCCTGTTGTCCCATTTATTGCATGCCTGCTCGTGCCCGA
>JBBPPG010001170.1:0-10543 GCA_038091855.1 Leccinellum luteum
GCGTTCAGGAGAGTTGCCCCACAGATCACCCTAATCGCTCAGCCGTTCTATTCAATCTAGCCAATGCAATGTTCATTGACTGCCAAGTCAACAATCGATACCTTGAGCTGGATGCACCAATCAAATTGTATCGAGATGCTCTACTCCTTCGGAGGAAAAATCATCCGGATCATTGCACAACGGTGGTGGAACTTGGTCTTGCACTTCTTGCGCGCTTCCAGACGCGAGGATTTGAGTTCGACAGGGAGGAAGCGGTGGATTTACTGTCAGGAGTGGTGGAGGTCTCGGGGGCAGAAAATCATGCATACCGAGTGGGGATTTTCGCATTGCAGATGGCCGAGGCTTCACTATGGATAGCGACAGGAGACGCTGGACCCTCACAGGTAGAGAAAGCAAACGACAGCGATGTCGTACAGGCGGCGCGGGACTTGCTACGGAACTTGTCACACGGGAATCCTCAGCGACCTGCACTGCTCATTGACCTTGGCGTGGAGTTATTTGATCAGTTCGAACGTAATGGTGTGGTTGCTGATATCCACGAGGCAATTTCCATTTTTGAGGAGGCTGTCTGTCTGGTACCTGACGGCCATCCAGACAAGCCAAGCTGGTTGAACCACCTTGGGAGCTCATTACTGAGTCGCTTTGAGCGTCTCGGGGACCTCACGGATCTCAACAAGTCCATCTCAATGAAAGAGGAGGCAGTCTGTCTGACGCCCGACGGCCATCTAGACAAGACAGCTTGGTTAAACAACCTCGGGAACTCATTGCTAAGTCGCTTTGAGCGTCTCGGGGACCTCGCCGATCTCAAGAGGTCCATCTCGATGTTTGAGCAGGCTGTTTATCTTACGCCCGATAACCATCCAGGCAAGCCAAGTCGGTTGAACAACCTCGGGAGCTCATTATTGAGTCGCTTCGAGCGTCTCGGGAACCTCGCGGATCTAAACAGGTCAATCTCGAAGAAAGAGGAAGCTGTCTCTCTGACGCTCGACGGCCATTCAGACAAGACAACTTGGTTGAACAACCTCGGGAACTCATTGCTAAGTCGCTTCGAGCGTCTTGGGGACCTCGTGGATCTTAACAGGTCCATTTCGACGTCTGAAGAGGCTGTCCGTCTGACGCCCGACGACCATCCAGAGAAGCCAAATCGTTTAAACAACCTCGGGAGCTCATTACTGAGTCGCTTTGAATGTCTCTGGGACCTTGTGGATCTCAACAAGTCCATCTCAATGTTTGAAAAGGCTGTCTGTCTGACGCCCGACGGCCATCAAGAGAAGCCAAGGCAGTTGAACAACCTTGGGGACGCGTTGCTGCGTCGCTTTGAGCGTCTCGGGGACCTCGCGGATCTCAACAGGTCCATCTTGATGTCTGAGGAGGCTGTTTGTCTCACACCCGATGGCCATCCACACAAGCAAAATCGGTTTAACAACCTCGGGGACTCACTACATTGTCGCTTTGAGCGTCTCGGGGACCTCGCGGATCTCAACAGGTCGATCTTCATGGCTGATGAGGCTGTCTCTCTGACACCCGATGACCATCTAGACAAGCCAAGGCGGTTCAACAACCTCGGGGACTCATTACTGAGTCGCTTTGAACGTCTCGGAGACCTTGCTGATCTCCACAGATCTGTTTCGATGTTTGAGGAGACTGTTTGTCTTACGCCCGACGGCCATCCAGAAAAGCCAAGGAGGCTGCACAACCTAAGGGACTCATTATATCGTCGATTTGAGCGCCTCGGGGACCTCTTGGATCTCAACAGGTCGATCTCGATGGTTGAGGAGGCTGTCTGCCTGATGCCCGATGGCCATCCAAACAAGCCAAATTGGTTGAACAACCTTGGAAACTCATTACTGAGTCGCTTTGTGCGTCTCGGGGACCTCGTGGATCTCAACAGGTCCATCTCGATTTTTGAGGAGGCTTTTTGTCCCACATCCGAGGGCCATCCAAATAAGCCAAGTTCGTTGAACAACCTCGCGAACTCATTACATCGTCGATTTCAGCGTCTCGGGGACCTCGCCGATTTAAACAGGTCCATCTCAATGTCTGAGGAGGCTGTCTGTCTGACACCCGACGGCCATCCAGAGAAACCAGGTCGGTTGAACAACCTGGGGGACTCCTCACTCAGTCGCTTTGAGCGTCTCGGGGACCTCGCTGATCTCAATAGGTCCATCTCGATGTTTGAGGAGGTTTTTTGTCTCACGCCCGACCACCATCCAAACAAACCAAGTTCGTTGAACAACCTCGGAAACTCATTACATCGTCGCTTTGAGCGTCTCGGGGACCTCGCGAATCTAAACAGGTCCATTTCCATGTTTGAGGAGGCTGTCTGCCTGACGCACGATGGCCATCCGGACAAGCCAAGTCGGTTGAACAACCTCGGGAGCTCGTTACTGAGTCGCTTTGAGCGTCTTGGGGACCTCGCGGACCTCAATAGGTCCATCTCGATGAAAGAAGAAGCTGTCTGTCTCACGCTCGACGGCCATCCGGACAAGCCAAGTCAGTTGCACAACCTCGGGAATTCATTACATTGTCGCTTTGAGTGTCTCGGGGACCTTGCGGATCTAAACAGGTCCATCTTGATGTTTGAGGAGGCTGAGGCTGTCTGTCTCATGCACGGCGGTCATCCGGACAAGCCAAATCTGTTGAACAACCTCGGGAGTTCATTACTGAGTCGCTTTGAGCGTCTCGGGGACCTTGTAGATCTCAACAGGTCCATCTTGATGATAGAGGAGGCTGTCTGTCTGACACCTGACGGCCATCCAAACAAGCCAAGTCGGTTGAACAGCCTCGGTAACTCATTACTGAGTCGCTTCCAGCGTCTCGGGGACCTTGCGGACATCGACAAGTCCATTTACACAATGCAGGAAGCAATACGCTTCATTCCCGATGGTCATCCCGACAAACCATCTTTATTGTTCGGCCTTGGGGATGCATTTCGTATCCGTTTTAAGAACTCTCAAGATTCGTTTGATCTGTCTGCCGCTGCTTTTCAGTTTTCAATTGGTACTCGTGCTTCCATCGGCCCTGCTTCCGCCCGCTTTCGTGGCGCTCGCACCTGGATTTACTGTGCCCAGCTTCAAGGAAATGCTACGGCTCTCCTTGATGCATGTACTTCTGCTCTCGACCTTCTCCCACAATTGGCATGGCTCGGGCTTCCAGTCACCGAGCGTCATCGTCTACTCGTTCAAGCAGCTGATATTACTCATGACTCAGTTGCCGCCGCTCTTGAATCTGGTCGTCCTGAACTAGCTGTCGAATGGCTCGAGCAAGGGCGTTCCATTGTCTGGACTCAATTCATGCAGCTTCGCACTCCAGTTGATGACCTGGCTCACGAGCATCCTGCGCTTGCTCGCCAGTTCCGACAAATCTCCGAAGGGCTGGAACGTGCTAGTACTCGGGATCCCGACAATGCCACATTGTTCCAGTCAGCAAACATCTCAGTTGTTGGCACTGCTTCGCTCGAGAAAGATATCCAAAGACATCATGACCTTGCCCTCAGACGAGAGAATCTCCTTCATCAGATACGATCCTTGCCAGGTTTCGATCGATTCTTGCTTTCGAAAACGATCAAGCAGCTTGCTGCCTTGGCAAGCTCTGGACCAGTCGTTTACCTCACAGCAAGCCATGAAATATGTGATGCACTGATCGTCATGTCGGAATCGGAGAGTGTCATCCACGTCCCCCTTCCTGGAATTAACTATGTTCATATGGAAGGCCTGCGAAGAGTACTCCGCGCAATACTCGAGCGAAATTGTCTTGTTTTCTCACGCGAAGCCCTTGACGAACTAATCCCCGAAGATATAGACCTCTCGAGACAAATTCTCGATCTGTTGCTAGATGGAGATTTCACTGATAGTAGTGACCTGGCAGCAAAAACGAAACCAGAACGAATCGGAGGATATGCGAAACCGGAGCCACGACGGTTCGAAGAATATACTCCAAACCAGTTGTACCAGATGATTCTGAAACACCTTTGGAATTATGTTGTAAACCCCGTTCTTCAGGCTCTCGGCCTTTCGGTAAGCCGTTGACATAAAGTCTTAATGTCGATCTATTCCGATCCGATATTTGCTTATTTTCAGAGTCTGCCATCTGGCACCGATAAAATGACCCGTATCTTCTGGTGTCCGATTGGTCCTTTTTCCTTTTTGCCCATACACGCTGCCGGCCTCTACGACACAGCCAAGGCAGGCACAAAACTTTCTGATTTTGCTATATCTTCCTATCTACCGACTTTGAGTTCGCTCGCATCGTCACCCCAGAACTTGGACGACTGTTCTTCCAAACTTTCCAAACTTCGCCTACTTGCTGTCCCTCAGCCACCGACAGATGGACTCCGTGAACTTTTAGGGGTGAAGCACGAGATCGATTCCATCCGAGAGTCATCCGACAAATCCCATTTTGTAACCTTCCAGGACTCCGATGGCACTGTCGAGGACGTCATGGAGAAGTTAAAGAACAACGACTGGGTCCATTTTGCATGCCACGGAATACAAGATCCCAAGACACCGCTCGACAGCGGGCTATGCCTCGCCAACAAACATCGCTTGAAACTCGCGGACATCATGCAGTTATCGCGCCCCAAAGGTGGACTCGCATTCCTTTCTGCCTGTCAAACTGCCCAAGGAGATGAGAAATTGTCGGAAGAATCCGTTCATCTCGCGGCTGGAATGCTTCTTGCTGGGTATGGTAATGTCATCGGGACGATGTGGTCGATAATGGATAATGACGCACCAAAGGTGGCGAAGGACGTGTACGAGTACCTCTTTCGAGACGCTAGCCAGTTTCCCGACAGTACGGAGGCGGCAATAGCATTGCACCGCGCCATCCAGCATCTTCGTGGCTCTGGCGCTCCTTTCACTTCGTGGGTTCCTTTCATTCACTTTGGTAGATGATCCTGTTTCTGCACCCTATTCCACTCTTCGCTGGTATGAACCTATAGTTTGTCGAACGAGCATGTTTATATTTGCCAGTGTACGAAGCATAAGTGCATTTTATCAGGAAAAGAGGCCAGAATTATAATCTGAATACATCAAGTGTCAAACATGCAAAACTGATTGGGAGCATCCAACACAGAATGATCCCAGTCTCCGGGGCCGGTATCTACCGTCCATTCGGGGCATAGACAACCCACCAGACAAGTTGGCAATCGAAGACTAGCCGGAATTGGAGGGGGCCTGCATAGGTTCATGGTGATATTGGAGTCCTGTCTGGTGTAATAACCTCCTTGATACATTGCCATCGATTGGGGAATGCAACAAAGGACTGTGCTTTTCCTTTTCCTTTTCTTGGCGGGGAGATATAAATGTTACATCACTGAAATGGAAGGATTGAATCCAGATATGAAAGGGGAGTCTGAGTCGCCAGTCCCTCATACCCATTTACGTCTCCCTGCTAAAGAAAGAGCGACGAATCGTGGCTGGACGAGTCTTCTGTTTTCATATCCAGAAAGTACGAGTCCTTGGATGATTCTGAAAAAAGTCGACGTATATCCAGCACCAGTAGTTGCATTATGGGTCTGGCGGACAACACGAGATGGTGCGTGGCATACAGGGCTCATCGGAGGGCGAGGGTGCCGGGAAACTTTTCCGGCTTTCTTTTGGTGACGTTTGCTGAGAGCAACGCTCGCGTGTCGAACTTCGGCTTAATGGTGGTATATACCCGCGAACTTTATTCCGGTGCTTTGTCAAGGAGGTGGGGTCATTCGTTCTCTACTCGCAGCGTTCTATACGGGGTGGCGACTCGGGAGATCAACCACTGTATTGGGACACTCGCTGGTGCTAGGGAGAAAGAAGTAAACATTGTTCAAGGAAATCAGCCTCGCGTTAATAGTTAGTATTACTTACATAATCGTTCCTTACACAGTAATTGTTTGTTGACCGCGAACCACCACCGTTGCCCGTCGCGCCCGTCCCCTGCGCTCGACCGCCCCCGGTTTTAAACACCCCGGTGGTTTTCGTAAAGAGCTGACTTACCGTGATACGAAGATACATTTTTGAATAACATGACAATCAGAGCAACAGAAACACTTTTGACAAGGAATCAATATCGACGGTTTTCACGATCACCAGGACGTCCCCACGTACCGATCTGAGTCTTCTTCATGAGCAATATTGTGCTTTTTCAGTTCACAGGCTTTTGAAAAGACCATGCCACAATCGACAAATGTAGAGGAGCAAGCCTGAAATACATTCATCAGCTCCCTCGGAGGAGCGGACTGTAAACAACCTTGTTCATGATTTATGGAAAACCCTGGGGAGATTACGAATATAGGCAGTGAGGTATCGAGAACAACCAGATTCTCTGTCCGAGTAGGTGGAGGAATCGTTCCACCCGGCCCTACTTAAATCCCTCGAGCTCCCAATTGTTGGACGCAATTGTCGACATGACGTGGACCCGCTTTTGGCCGCAATGTGAACATGTTTATGCTGTTTAATACAAGTGCAAACCTGCAACAGGGACGCACTTTGTGAAGTAGGTAAAGCGTTGCAAAAGCCTCTCGGGTGCGAGTTGTCACGGAGCACGTCTGATTTACCTTAGTACCATACCCTCACCAGCCAATTCGCTTGCTACCTCGGAATTGGGCGTCCTTCGAGCGTCCCGCCTATCCTTATCGCGACGCTCAAAAAGGTACCTCCCGGGACGAATAGTGCGATTTCTATCAGAGGGACGCTCGTATTTGTTGGGGTGGATGCATCGTCGGGCTTGCACACTTGGTCGTGGAAAACGGTGTTTGCAGAGCCGAGTTTGCTCGTCACGGTTGGTTGCTTGGGGCACAGCCGCCGGGTATTCTTGGGTCGATAGTCTGTTCTTCTCTCCGTTACCAAGATGGTCGATCGCGGCCTAGCTCGATTCCCTCCTTGGAGCGACCTTACAGCGTGCGCGCTACTCTACGAACAAGCTAAGTAATGAATCCTCCAGGATAGCTCGGTGCCCGAAAAGAACGAGTCCGTCGAGGTGATCAGTGGGCCTATTGACCAACGACCAGGTTCGTGCGTCGTCTCCTCTGAATCTTGTCATGTACTGAGGAATGATCAAAGTCTTCCTCTCGTCTGTGGTGACGACGCTCGTCGTAGCGGCCCTTCGAGGTCTGAGACAGAAGCGCTCACGGCGTTCCGGGAGTCCGCTTCGTTACTTGATTCTTGTGTTCTCGAACGCGAATAAAGAAAAATTTCGATTCATATCAGAGAGTCCCGTTGGCACCCGAGCCAATAAGCTTAGTTACCGGATTAGGGACGTGCTTTGAGATCTCCGAGGCCAAACTCCGTCCAACACTTTTCACCTCTTCACCACCCTCACCGCTGGTTATGGCTGACGACGCTCAAGAACCCACAAAGCGCGATGTGCAAAACCATATGCTTTTTGAGTGCGCCTGGGAGGTCGCCAATAAGGTCGGGGGTATCTACACCGTCATCAAAACCAAGGTGCCCGTCACCGTCGCAGAGTATGGCGATCGATACACGCTCATCGGACCTCTCATGTACAAAACTGCCCCGATGGAGGTCGAGGCGCAGGAGCCTCCTGATCCTGTTATGGCAGCCACCTTGGACAGCATGCGCGTCCAAGGCGTCAAGTGTCTGTACGGCAGGTGGCTGATCGAGGGCGCGCCCCGCGTCCTCCTGTTCGACATCGGCAGCGCATTCCATCGGCTCGACGAGTGGAAGGCAGACCTCTGGAATTTGGCTGGCATCCCATCTCCACCCCACGACACCGAAACGAACGATACGATCATATTTGGATACCTTGTGGCGTGGTTCCTCGGTCAGGTGCGTGATGCGGGCTGATCCGCCTTCCTTCCGTGCTCCACTCCACTCCAACTTACCGAGATTTGACCGGGTACTCCATGCGTCGTGCGTCATCGTGCAGTATGTAGCAAAACAGCTCCACACCGCTGTCGTCGCCCATTTCCACGAATGGCAGGCCGGCGTCGCCATCCCGATCTGCAGGAAGAGGCATATCGATGTGACGACCGTATTTACGACCCATGCGACCCTCCTCGGTCGCTACCTCTGTGCCGGGAGCGTCGATTTCTACAACAACCTCCAGTACTTTGACGTCGACCACGAAGCCGGCAAACGGGGCATATATCACCGCTATTGCATCGAACGTGCCGCTGCGCACTGCGCCGACGTCTTCACGACCGTCTCGGACATCACGGCATATGAATCGGAACACTTGCTCAAACGCAAGCCGGACGGCATCGTGCCCAACGGGCTCAATGTCGTCAAATTCCAGGCGATGCACGAGTTTCAAAATTTGCACGCGACCGCCAAGGCCAAGATTCACGAGTTCGTCCGCGGTCACTTTTACGGTTACTACGATTTCGACCTCGAGAATACGCTCTATGTTGGTTCCTGTCTCTTTTTTTCGGACATCCGCCGCTAACGTCTACCCTGAAAGATGTTTACCGCGGGACGTTACGAGTTCCGAAACAAGGGGGTGGACATGTTCATTGAATCGCTTGCGCGTGAGTCTGTCTCGATCGTGATGCTTGACCGCGTCGTCTCATCACGTCATCGACAGGTCTAAACTATCGCCTTCAACAATCTGGGTCGAAGACGACCGTCGTCGCGTTCATAATCATGCCTGCCAAGACAAATTCATACACGATCGATGCTCTCAAAGGACAAGCGGTCATGAAACAATTGAAGGACACTGTCTCTGAAATACAAAATCGAATCGGTGCTCGTTTGTTTGATCATGCGGCTAGGTATCATGGGTGAGTGACGTCGGTTGTTTGTCGGTAACGAAACTAACCCACGTCTTCTCGACCCCACAGGGAAGGAAAGATGGAAGTTGAGCCGGAAAATTTGCTGTCAGCGGAGGACCAAGTATTACTGAAGCGCCGAATATTCGCGCTGAAACGAAGCACATATCCGGCGATCGTGACGCACAACATGGCTGATGATTCGAACGATCCTATTCTGAATCAGCTTCGGGGCGTCAAGCTGTTCAACGCTCCTTCTGATCGGGTCAAGGTTATCTTTCACCCTGAATTTCTGAACTCCAACAACCCCATATTGGGTCTCGACTACGAGGAGTTCGTGAGAGGGTGCCACCTGGGCGTGTTCCCAAGCTACTACGAGCCATGGGGCTATACGCCAGCGGAGTGTACAGTTGTGAGTAATCGGTCCGGTATTTGATGACATGGTGCGGCTGACTGTGTGACCAGATGGGTGTCCCATCGGTCACCACCAATTTGTCCGGGTTCGGGTGTTTCATGCAAGACCTTATTGACAGACCGGAAGATGAGGGCTGCTACATCATCGACCGGCGGATGCAATCTATCGAAGACTCTGTCAACAGCCTGACGAACTTTATGTTCATGTTCTGCAACAAGACGCGACGACAGCGTATCAACCAACGGAACCGCGTGGAGCGTTTGAGTCCGCTGTTGGACTGGAAAAACCTTGGCGTGGAGTATTCCAAATCAAGGCAGCTTGCGTTAAGGAGGGCATATCCCGACGCGTTCACGAACTCGAGCGGCGACGTCGAGGACGAGGATGGAGATTGGTTCGGGGCAAGCATGGAACGGTTTTTGCCGACATCTGTCCCTGCCAGCCCCCGTTTGCGGATGTCAGGGTTGGCGACGCCGGGAGACATGGGAACGCTAACAGAGGAGGTAAGGAACTAGACAGGGTAGCGTGGAAAGGGGAAGACTAACCCAGTCGGCCACTTGCCAGATGCAGCAACTGAACACAAGTGACTACCGCGGGTATCATTGGCCGCGGGCCGCTGAAGAGGAAGAGGAAGGGTATCCCTTGTGAGTGGCTGTCCTTATCAGAGTTTCCAGCCTGGCCGCTCATTTCCGCGTTTCACACGTCAGCCCGCTCGTCATGAAGGTCCGTTCGCGCGCGGGGTCTGTCCATTCTGGGGTAAGCACCCCCGGTGGGGGTGTGTTTCAGAGTCTGAGCGAGAAAGACTTGCAAAAGGCGGACGCAGCGCTGAGCCAGGTGAATGCGACGGTCCCAGAGAGCACGCCTGCGTGAATTGGACGACGTTGTTGCTCTGATTTGTATCTACTAGCTCGAGTTTTATTAGATAGGTTAGATTTGGTCTGATTCTGATTCGATTCTAGATGCTCCGGTCGGCGCCAGTGCGTCCCGGCTTTTTCCGATAGATGGAACTGGATTCAATTTTTTCCTTTTCAACTTTACTCCATCACCATCTTCGCTTCTGCTCGTCGTCGTCGACAGCGACGACACTTTCTTGGATGACGATGAGCGCGCCGCGTCCGACGATGAAGACCATCCAGAAGCGGCTATGTACCGCACTTCCCCGAGCTGTTTCGTCCCCCTCGACATCGGCTAGTGCGATGTCCAGAGTTCGTTCGAACTCGGCTCCCTCGTCCCGGTCGTTGTACACGGCGAACTCTGCCACCGGGCCTCTCGCCTTCTTCGACTCTCCCCCGCCGCCACCTCCCAGTTCCCGTCCTGGCAACCCCCACGTCCTCTCCACCTCCCGTCTCCCCGTCAAGGCCGAGGGCGAGGGCACCAGCCCTCATCCTCACAACTCGCCGCACGGCCAGGGCCAACCGCCGTTTTCC
>JBBPPG010001171.1:0-10510 GCA_038091855.1 Leccinellum luteum
ATCATGATGCCACAATGGTGTGTTATCTGAAATGGGATGGCAGTGATCTGAGACTCGGTTCGTATTGACTCAGATGGCGGCCCGTCTTTTTTTTATAGCCTGGGTTGCGTTTGCGAATGCGACGACTCGTGGGCGGTAGCGCGCTGCTGCATATTCCCGCAGTCGTTTATTCTTGATATTTACACAAGTCGACGAAAACCCTCTAATTCTCATGCGATTCCCGATCTTTCATAAACGTTCTTGTGCATGTCAAGGGAATCATAACAAAGTCTGTGGGCGATTCTGCATATCTACATCCATCCGCACAAGGACCTCCATTTCATAGTTCTCCCTTTACCTTTGTGTCTGTATACATGTGCACGTGTTGCCATGTATGAGATCCTCGAGGCTGGTGTCCTAGTCAACATGCTCGTGACCCACCAAGTTAGAGATTAGTAGTTGTCTGTCGACAGCTGTTCGCTCATAGACGCTGGTCACCAGACTAGATGGGTCAGGTGTCATGTCTCCACGATCCTATAAGTCTAAGCCGATCCGTTATCAGAAAGGTCGAAAACGTCATTTTCTCGTGTATTCCGAGTCTGGACGAAATCATCTCAAAACTGTGGAAAAAATAAACTTGGGTATGGATCATGCGTTGACACACCATAAACATCATTTCATTGTTTTCGTTGAGCCTTTGGACGCCACGCATTTATTGCGGATAGTATTACACCTATATTATCATTCCTCATTCGTCCCTGGCGAGCAGCAACACAACCACGCGGGAAACGTGAAGGCAAGAGTAGCATACCCAGATCGTCGCTGATGCTTCGCGTAAGTTTCACAATGAATGCTCAAAGAAAGCACACGCACACTGAAACGAATCTGAGTCGAGGGTTGAAATGCATCCTTGCTGTCTTGTGTCTGACATGATATAAGTTTCTACGATATGATTGACGTCGACAGACAACCTACCTCACTCGATGGTTTTGCATGTGGGGGACATTCAGTTGTAGTGCCACAGTCGTGGCCTGCGTGCACATCTGACGGAAGAGCTACGTCCTTCGATGGCCTTGTACTCGGAGGACGGCCTCCAGTGTTAGTGCCATGGTCGCGGTCTCCATCTACACGAGGTCTGGCTTTCGACTTTTTCTTCTTCTTCTGCAAGGAAGGATAAACGATGACATCTGCGAGCTCAGACAACTTTGAACACCTACTGGCTCTCCAACCCTTCTCACCGTTCGCTAAGATGACAGTTCAGACGAAGCATGGCTATATTATTCTTTCGAGAATCACTCACCGGCTTGCTGCGCCCTTCCGCAATTGTCGAAAATGCTCTGTTCGATGCATTCAAGTTCGATGCAGATCTAGATTGAATGCCGGTAGGGTGACGAAGCTCAGGGAGTGTAGGTTCTCTGATGCTCTTCTTCCACCTTCTTAAAATCCGAAGGAATTGAGACGGCGACGCACTATCGTTAAACTTATACGAGTGTGTCTCTGGAACGGAGGTCAGGGGGTGGACCGGAGGGTGTGATGTGGTGTAGGATGAGACAGGCGATGGGACCTTGTCTTCATGATGAACAGATGACACCGGCGAGGGAGCCTTCCACAGCCATCAGAACAGCAGCAAACTCGGAATTAATTAATCACAAACCTCGTCGTAGTTGAACTGATTGTCAGTCGTAAGCGTTGTGGGCGGGAGCTCGACCTGTGCCTTATGGTGACATATTTTGAACAGCGAAAGGAACAAACGTGTACCTCGAGTAAGTCAACATTATTATCCATCTGGGATTCGACATGTTCTTTCTGGTGTATGTTGGATGTCAGGACGGTGGTCTCATAACAATGTTATTTCAAAATGCGTATACTCACATACTTGAGGTATGAGGGTGGCAGGACGCCATGCAGATTGCGGAGCGTGATCGTCTGGTCACTCACAGCCATCATATCGTAGTTTTCCGAGATGGCCACGGACAAGATAGGATGGGAGTAATCAATGACAGGTCCGATTTGTTGGTGTGTTGTAGTGTTCCAGAACGAGATCGATGAATTGGCAGAGACTGCTACGCATGCGCCGTCGCATGCTAGTGTGATGCACCATGGATCGCTGTCACTGTGAATAGACCATTGCGAGAGCGTCTTCCTGGAGGATACGTCGAGAGTGTGGATGTTGCCATCGTAAGACAACGCAAAGAGTTTATTTCCATTGCCAGTCCAGGCGAGGGATCCGTTCAATGATGAGCGTACTCGAATTGGAAAATTTGCGAGGAGGGTACCATCAAGACACTCGTAGATCCGAACGGACTCACGATTCCATGTGGCAGATGCGATGAATTTGCCATCTGGTGAGAATTTCACTGTGGTCAAGTTGTCGTCATGTTCCAAAGGCCCAAGCAGTCGTTCGCCTGTGGGAAACGACCAGACACTGACCGTGTCAATTGATCCAGTTGCAATTTTCGTCCCATCCATCGAGATGTCCATCGCATACACCCCCTCGTCGTGTGCTTTGAAGTCGTTCTCTTTTTCGAAGGTCGTCGAATTCCATACCATCACTCGACCCCTCCTTGTTCCAGCGGCGACCCACTTGCCGTCGCATGAGACGACAAGTGCGTACGCGTCGCTTCCGACATCCACTGGAATTCCTGCCTCCGTGCCATCTGCCGCTCTCCATCGTCGAATACTCCGTCCACTGCAACTTCCAATCTCCTTGCCGCCGGCGAGAAATGCAGCTGAAAATACGTTATCGGAAAGATCGATTTCAAAGTTTGCATCCCTTGGGTCAACGCGGGGGAAGGGACCGCGAGTGTCGTCGCTCGTTTCTGAATCTCCGTCAAACAGTATGCTTTGGATGATCTCGTTCTCATCACCTCTGATAGACATCGCTTCCTGCTGTGACTAGAAGTCCGTCGATTTTCTCCCTGGCTATCCACGCCTTATTAATATTGTCGATCGAATGTCTTATCGACTTGCTCACCGCTCTCGTTCTTCTACTTCAAGCGTCTCTTGAAAAGTATATTCGGTTGGCGATCAGCGCTGAGCAGCGGAAAGAATGATGAATCAATGGCCCTGTACCGCGTATCGTTGACGCCACTAGGCTGTGCATGCCCCACGTGCATCCGTTTGTGTCGGGTCTACATTGTTGCTGTGTAGGTCCTCGAGGTTGGTGCCAACGCGCTCGTGACCCGCCCTCCAAGTCATAAATATCGACGTAAATCCCACGTTATCTCCATCAGGCTCTGGCGCTGGCGCGGTGCAACCCGGTGGGCCGCTCCGTCCCAGCGATAGAGGGGGACGAGGAATCCACTGAAAGAATAGTAGTTACAGACGAAGATGGCAAGATGCACTGAACATAGTCATGGGATAATAAACAGGTGAAAACCATGTTCGCCTTACGCGGATCCAAGTTCATCTGCCCAGGTTAGGTTATACAGACACTGTAGATTCATTGTCGCGCAGAGGGTCGTGATTAGCTCCACCGGGGAAGCATGTGTGGACCTTGCACGGGGGCGTGTTGAAGAGCGATTTCCTACTGGTCGAGTCGCCGAGATCGTTGTGCGGCCGAGGACGGGTTTGGTGGTTAGCGCCTTTGCGGGGCATACACGTGCAGCAGATGTCTTGACTTGTACCGGTCATCGTCCTCGTCTTCGTATGAAATGCTCACCCAGGAGTGGAGGATGTGTATCACAAACGACCAGGTGCAGCTTACCGATGCGAATGAAAGGATATTGTATTGCTAGCTGCTACGAAACTCGGCGTGTTGATGACCAGGTCAGTGGAAAAGGCCATCATTGGTGATCATCGGACGGGCAGAGTTCGATTCAGAGTCGGGTGGAAGGACACGGTCGATGCGCGTCATGATCACGTTGACCATCAGCGTCCTACTCGGACGCGAGTTCCCATTGATATCGCAGCTGTAGTGTACCTTGGTCACTTCAGGACGCAGTCAGACGGTACAGAGTAACGCACCATGTCGATGAACCCTGTTTGTCAGATAGACCTCTGACCTCGTCCTCGTTGAACGCGGGTAGAGAGAGGACAGACGCGTGGCTTAGCGTTCGCTGCTTGAGCCCTTCGCTGTCATGGACAACATGGCGGCCCCGTGAAACCAACCGCTCCGCTTGGAAGGACACCGGCGAGTCGCATCATAGGCTGGAACGGCGACTTGAAGGGGGAAGGCTAGACAGATTTGGGCTAGAGACTGGAGAGTACGAGCAGGACTGAGCTCGGAGAAGGAACGACACTAATGAGTAAGAAGCTGTTGGCTCTTCATCCAGTGTCCGGAAGGGTCCTTTGATGATTTGATCAGAACGACTCAGCCAACTTGGTCTAGGTTTGCTATCCCTCAGGTTTGCCTCAGGTAAGCAACTTACCTTTTCTGCACCGATAAGCTATGTCCCATATTGCGGGCCCAGACACACACACACACCCTTCGCTTTGTAATTACGCAGCACCCATATCCCTGAAGACGCCAACATGAAATGCAGTTATTTTTGATCAGTTTCAGAATGACTCCAAACAGCTTTCAGACGGAGCAGCGCAAGGTAGCCACTAGTGCAGTAGTGTGACTCCTTGTGGTGGGGAAGGTAATGCGGGCGCAAGGAGGAATACCTCTACATCATTGATGAACTCAATCATGTGTGAGGCCAATTCCTACGGGAAATCAAAAGCGGTGCGTATCTTCAAGTTGCTATAGTATCTGCATGATCAAATTTTGAGCTGTAACGAAGTTCTTCACAGCCATTCATCATCTCTGCCAAATATGTTTCGATCATAGCACTGCATTTGCACGACATGGGTGGTAATAAGTAAATGAAGACCAAGTTCGTCCTCACCCTCGTCTCTCAGTTGTCGAATATCATATTCATACACCTTCAGGCTATGTTGTCTGGTGTACAATCGATCATCCAAGACCAACTATTAAACAACGCAGCATCAGGTATGCTCTATTACAATATTATTAATGACTGCCAGTCTGACATGCTGGCATGCAGCCGCAGGGATCACCATTGTGGCCTATGATTATAGTAAGCAGTCTAACAATCAATCTCCAAAAGAAAGTTTTACAATACCTCTACCCATAGTCCTCACATTTCCAAAAGAGGTACATACGTGCTCTGCTCCAAATCACATTTTATGACTCAACACCTGATTAGGTCAAATACATCTGGGTTCGGAAACAAGTAGTGTAAAACAATGTACCTTATCTCTGATAGTACAACAGAGCAGGCCCTGGACATGGCTGTCTACGTTATTTTTTACAGTGAGTAATAACTCTTCCGACATTGTGCTGTAGGTGTTTACACATAATGATACTCCAACAGGTCCGTTATGTCGGTATCTATACTGCGGTGTAAGTCTATTGATGTCGCAACGCGCGTTACTATCGAGAAAAAATTGACCATTTTCAATGAAGATCTGATTCACTTAGTGAGTATGTTCAAGACAGTCGGATGGGCCTGTTGCTACGTTGACCATCATCATTTCAAGCTGGCACCACATTCGTGCCTGGTCCACTAAAGGTCAGTTTTTTTTTATCGAAAAAGGTTAATTATCAATAATAATGCAATGGTGTAGACGTACGTGTTCATTCCACACATAATACAATCTTGTTCATGATCTTGTAGATGTAAGTGCGGTATACCATTATCACGGATAATGCTCTGATGAGATACGTGCTTTCATAGGTATTGGACTCGATTATTCACGTGACTGGGCAATAATAGTGTTCGTTTGCACTTCTGATCGTGAGTTGTTATGTCTCTGCCATATTGTTACCTCATTGTTACGTTTCGGCTTCAACGTTAGTATTCATGGTTCTGCGTGTTTATACAATATGGAATCGGTCGAAGACAATCCTCAGTATCCTATTACTTTGTTGCACAGTCCAGGTTATTCTGCAAGTTGTCATCGGTGCTGTATTTGAGAATCCATACATCGATGCCACAGGTATGGATCCATCTATTTGGAAAACAATTACATTATGAACAGAAGGCGTTTTCCTCCTTTACTGCCCTTCCTTCAGTTACGGTCACCCAAGTGCTCGATTCCTCGGCTTGCATTGATATGTATACCGTAATGGGGCCCTACTTCAAATATGTAGTCATCTATCCAACGCTTTTCGATCTCCTATTATTAGTTCTTGCTCTCATCCCGACCACGAAGGAATCCATTGCGATGTACAAGGCGACGAAGCGGTGGCAACCCAACCGGTATATGTCCTTGATCGTCAAGGAGGGCGTCTTCTATGTCTTATTGTATGTTGATCATAGATTTTTGTTTCCATTTTGCGGTACAAACTAACAAATCTTATTTTATTTCACAACACAGGAATTTGCTCAGTAACATCCCGAACGCGATAGCGTACTCAGATGATAACTCGTTACCCCCTGTTTGGTACACCATCTCTTTTTTCTTCTGGATTGTCAGCACGTTCCCTGTCATCCCGCGATTCGTGCTCAGCATTCGGGAGTTGTACACTAATGATTCCATCCGTTGCTGTGAAGGGCTCGACAGTGGATTTGGAATCTCTTCGGGTGTCAGGAAGATCGCTGGACATGATACCACCGTATCTGCGATTGTATTTGTAGGGGGTAGGGGCGGTCCTGGCGAGGGGGGTGACGAAGAAAATCAACTTGAGCCCGTTGGGAGATTAAGCAACGATTCGTAGTCGTTTGTCGTGTGAAATGTAGATTCGTAGCAACTGGAACGGCGGCAGCCAGTGTGATCACTAGCTCGTCCGTCATTTCGTACCACAGCCTGGGTCCCATTCAGGGCGGTAGCACGTTGCTGTATATTCCCGCAGTCGTTTACTATTCTTTTATATGCGTCGGCGAAAAGCCCCGAACTCCCGTATGATTCCCTATTTTTCGTAAACATTCTCGTGGATGTCAAAGGGAGTCATGACAAAGTCTGTGGGCGATTCTGCATATCCACATCCATCTGCAGGCATTGTATGTCCCCAAAATCCTCCAAGTCCGAGTACCCGCTATCAGAAAGATCGAACAGGTTTCTCGTGCATTTGCGATTCTGGGCAAAATCTCCGGTACGCAACAGGCGCAGATACTACAGGCTCAGTCACCCGCGGGCCCTTCCACTCCTTCTGTCTCACGGCCCACATCCAAGAGTGCGTAGACGGTCACCGTCGCCAACTCCCGAAGATCGCCTCGCACCGTGAGGACTTCCTCGAGCAGACTGATACCGACTCCCGACTCCGCCCTTACCCGGCTCGTTGATGAGCGAAGACCAGGATCAAACACAGGCGAATGGACTTCTGAGCAGATGTTCACAAGCACTAACTTTCTCATCTCCTCGGAGACCCTCCTCTGTGCACCTGTAGCGAATCGAGTGAGAATCCCGGAGAGCACAATCGCGGACGGCCCTTGAAGCGCTCGAGTTAATGCAACAAGGTGGAAGGACACGATGATTGACTACACACTGGAAATATGGCGCAGTAAATAAAAGATGTCGCATAGCATACTTATAGTATCATTCCTCTTTTGTCCCTGACGGACAGCAACACATCCACATGGGGAACGTGATGGCAAGAGTAGCATATCCCGATTGTCGCTGATGCTTGGTGTAAGTCTTGCAATGTATGCTCAAAGAAAGCACGCGCACAGTTAAACGAATCTCAGTTGAGGGTTGGACTGCATCTTTGCCCGTTCGTATCTGACGTAACATAGGTTTCTGCGATGTGATCGACTCGGACGCCGACGGACAACTTACCTCGCTCGGCGGATTCGGATCAGAAGGACGTCCAGTGGTAGTATCACGGTCTCCATGCATATCCGATGGAAGAGCCACGTCGCTGGATGGCCCTGATTTCAAAGGACGACCTGCAGTGCTAGCGCCACGGCCGTGGTCTCCACCTGCACGAGGTCTGGCTTTCGACCCCTTCTTCTGCAAAGGAAGATAAACGATGGCATCTGCGAGCTCGACGGACAACGTCAAACACCTACCAGTTCCCCAACCCTTCTGACTGTTCGCTAAGATGATGAATTAGACGAAGCACGTCCATCAGCCTCTCGAGGAGCACTCACTGGTTTGCTGCGCCCTTCGGCAATTGTCGAAAATGCTATGTTCGAGGCATTCACGTTCTCTGCTGGCCTAGATTCGATGTTGGTAAGGCGACAAGGTTCAGGGATCGCAGTTTCTCTGATGCTCTTCGTCCACCATCCTAAAATCCGAAGGAATCGAGATGGCGGCGCACTATCGTTATGCTTCTCTGAGTGTATTTCCGAATGTATCTCTGAGGCGGAAGTCATGAGGTGGACTGGAGGCTGCGATGTGGAGTGGGATGAGACAGGAAGTGGCACACGATCCTCTTCATCAATAGATGACGCCGGCAAGGGAGCCTTCCGCAGCGTCAACCCGGTAACAAAGTTGGAATGACTTGATCACGAACCTCGTCATAGTTGAATTGATCATCAGCCGTAAGTGTTGTGTGCGGGAGCTCGACCTGTGCCTAATGACGTCATGTTCGAATAGCGACAGGAATAAATTTGTACCTCCAGTAAGTCCACATTGCTGTCCGACTGAGATTCGACATGTTCTTTCTGCTGTACATTGAATCAGAACTGTGGTCTCAAATAATAACTCAAAAAGCATATACTCACATGCTTGAGGTACGATGGTGGCAGGACATCATACAGATTGCGGAGCGTGATCGTCTTGTCACCTGCAGTCACCATATCATAGTTTGCCGAGATTTCGATGGACCAGACATTATGGGAGTAGTCAACGAGGGGTCCAATTTGCTGATGTGTTGTAATGTCCCAGAATGAGACCGATGAGGCGGCAGAGACTGCCACGCATGCGCCATCGCACGCTGGTGTGATGCACCATGGTCTGTCATTGCTGTGAATAGACCATTGCGAGAGCGTCGCCCTGGATGCCACGTCGAGACAGTGGATGTTACCATTGCTAGATAACGCAAGCACCTGTTTTCCATCGCCCGTCCAGGCGAGGGATACATTCAATGACGAATATACTCGAATTGGAAAGTCTGCGAGGAGGGTGCCATCGAGACAGTCATAGATCCGAACGGACTCGCGAACCCACGTGGCAGTTGCGATGAATTTTCCGTCCGGAGAGAATTTGACCGCGGCCAAGGCGTAGTCGTGTTCCAAAGGCCCGAGCAGTCGTTCGCCTATGGGAAACGACCAGATACTGACTGTCTCGTCACGCGATCCAGTCGCGATCTTCGTCCCATCGACTGAGACATTCACCGCAACCACCGGTAGGTCGTGTGCTTTGAACTCGATCGACTTTTCGAAGTTCGTCGAATTCCACACCATCACTTGACCCCTCTCCGTCCCAGCCACGACCCAATTGCCATCTCGTGACACGACGAGATCTCTCACCGTGCTTCCAGCATCCATTGCCATCCCTGCCTCCATGCCATCTTCCGCTCGCCATCGTTGAATTTTCCTTTCTCTGCCGCTGCTCACAACCTCCTTACCGCCAGCGAGAAACGCAGCTAAAAAGACATCATCTGGATGACCGATTTTGATCAGCTTTGCGTCCCTTTGTTCAACCGTGACTATGCGGGGGGAGGGTCCGCCAGTATTGTCGCTCGTTTCTGCGTCTCCATCAATATTCTGCTTTGTATAGTCCCATTTTTATCACCTTTGATAGACATTGCTCCCTGGTGTGACTAGATGTCCGTCAACTCACTAGCGTGTCTCGTTAATGTGGTCCATCGAATGTCTCGTCGACTTGCTCACCGCTCTCGTTCTGCTACTTCAAGCGTCTCTTGGAAAGTATACTGGTTTGTCGATCAGCGCTGAGCAGCGAACAGAAGGACGAACCTGTACCTCGTGCCATTGATACCCATGCCCAACCACCAGCTAGCTGTGCCTCATCAGACTGCGGTGCTTCCTTCCACACGTGTACCCTTCGCGTTCAGCAATGGTGTCAGGTCTACTGATGCTGTATGAAATCCTCGAGGTTAGCGCGACGTACCCGCAACGTGTGTGCCTTGGCTTCTGGCATTGCAATGCTATCGACGGTGGACGCGAGGGGCGAGATCGCAAGAGGGAGAGTCGAGCAGCGTCGAGTTCAACGACCTGGTTGACGCGAGCGAAATTGCTTAGCCGAGGCACCGGAGGCGGGCGCACTGGTAGGATTTAGTCTGCGCGTGAGAAGCGTGTTCTCCACGCTCCTGTAGTCACTCTTTGTCTTAGCATTCAGTAGCACTCGATAGTAGAGTCGATACATTCCTTTTCGCACCCGCCCACCACTCCCTCTCTCAGCTCCCGACCAGACATTCGCCCGACTCATATCTGTCCGACGCTGCGTCACTCGACACCTGTCGTGACGAGCTACGCTGTTCGGCGCCCACACAGCGCGCTCAGTTTCGGACCGGAAAAGCCTGCGGCTTTTCGCCCATCCTTTCCTTTCTAGGGTTCCGCACGGGTAACACCGTGGCATGAAAAGTCAACACCGTACCCGTACCCGCAGACACCGTACCCGTAACGGGTACGGGTAAACACCGACCCGTCATGACCACGGTGTATGGCAAACACCGCGG
>JBBPPG010001172.1:0-10493 GCA_038091855.1 Leccinellum luteum
AGACGACGCGCTCGAGTTTGTTGGAAAGCAAATGCCATCGCCGACGGACGAGGAACCACAGCCCCGGCCACTCAACGTACCTCGTCCCACGAAACGCTTCAAAGAACGACCTCGCGCTTCGTCTGATGTGTTTGCCTCCGATCCCCCAACGCCCCAGGGGGATGCTGTCGTAGCCATACCTGACGTCAATGGTGCGGGTCCTTCTTCCCAGACTCGACCGACTTCATCTGCACCCCGTACGGGGGCAGATAACATCCCTGTTCCCGTCGCTGCACACCCCCGCGCGCCACCACGCCTCGTGAACACGTTCCAAGGTCAAGTATTGGTCGATCGAAAAGGTCGTGTTCCGCGCCTATTTTCTCAGGGGGATAAAGACGCGCTCAAAGAAGAGGAGAAGGAGGAAGTGACTCAAGATAAAGCAGAGTGGCCTCCCGTTCGCGGTCGTGCAGCCAAACACAAGAAGGCCAGTGAGCCGGCACCCGAGGTCGACGCACCCCACCCGTTTAACCAGCCTATCGTTCCACCTCGGCCCAAGGCTCTCAGAGAGACTGGTGAACGAGAGCCAGGTAGTAAGCTGCATCCCCCTACGGCTACGGTCGACGCAGCGTCACCTGATCTACGTACCGAGGCTCGTGGCGTTGCTCCTGCAGCGGCGAGCGAGCAACGTCAAGACGCGGCTCCGTCTGGCGTGTCCACTGTCAAGCGCATCGCACCACCATCCTCAGGGCCTGTCCTGCACGCCCCACCGCCTGATCTGCTGGACGCTGTCCTCACGAAATGGCGGATCGACAAACCGTCCATGTTCCCTCCACCACGTGCCTCAACGCGGTCCCCCTTTCGTCCGGAGCCTCCTCCATCTGAAGGACGTCATGATCGCCATTCACCTCCCCAGGTGCAGCCACGACCACGACCACTGCCGCGATCACCCGCGAAAGCGGCACGACATCCGGCGTTGACGCGACTCCGACGAGAAACGATCGCGCACGGGGGTCGGAATAGTCTTGGCCACGGGAAACAACGCGAACGCAGACATCCACACGCCCACGTACCAAGCGTTGACCTTGTCGCACTCTCCCGCTCGTCCTTGTCTGCGCGTTCGCCCTCGCGATCGTCGGCGGAAGCGTCGGGGGATACGGTACGGCCGAAGTCGAAGCGGTGGTCGTTCCCCCCGATGGCGATGGCGAGGCGCCACGCAGACAGGGTTGAAGATGAGGGAGGTACTTATGGTTCCGGTTCTGGTTCTGGTTCTGGTTCTGGTTCTGGTTCTGGTTCTGGTTCTGGTTCTGGATCGGGGTCTCCGTTTCGATGGACCGCGTCGGAATGGGGCCGCGGTGCAATGTGGACTTCGTCACCCACTCGCCCGTCTACGTCGTTTTCCTCGTTATCGCCATCGGCCCTGGCCTTGGCCTCGTTCTCCCACCCATTCTCGTCGCCCTTGCCCAACACCTCCGCCCTCTTTCCCTCTGTTGCCACCTCGTCCAAACAGGTCCCGCACGCGGCGGACATGTCGCTAGCAGCGGCACACGGCCTCGCCTCGATGCTTGTGCGCATGTCTGCGAACCACGGGATGGCGCTCGGGGTTGTAGAGGCTGTGTATGCGCGCGTGGGGAGCTTGAGGGAGGCGGATGAGGTGTTGAAAGGGATGAGGGAGGCTGCGGAGGGGTGGGGCGAACAGGAGATTGAGAGGCTTGTGTGGAGTGGGAGCGGGAGCGGCAATGTCCGTAGAAACGGACGGAAACGGAGACTGGAGAGGGGAAGGACGCGATTGAGGTACGTGGTTGCGTCAGAGGAGGGAGAGGGCTCAGAGTATTCGCCGCCGGAGACGAGTCGGGCGGCGATGTGGAAGCGATATTCGGAGTCGGCGAGTTATGCTGAGGAAGAGCTGGAGGAACAAGAACGAGGTGAGGTGGAAGTTGAAGTGAGGGAGGAGGGAGAAGAGGATGAAGAAGAAGGTCGCCAGGTCGAGAAAGAACTCCAACACGACGATGAAGATGAAGATGATGAATTCGTGGTGGGCGCGGGCAGGGAGAGAGACGATGCAGAAGGCCCGCAGGAACTCACAGACACGAAAGACTTATGGATGGTATTCCGGGATAACGTGAAGGCCCTGGAGCTGGAGAGAAGGCTCGGAAAGAGTCGATTTCAAAGGGAACTCGTGAGCAGATTTAGATAGTCATTGAAACATTACATTCCACTATCTCGCCCTCGAGGCGCTGTAGGGTACTAGTAGTATGCAAGAAATGAAACAAAGAGCGTAAAGATCGTTACATGACCGAACCAGAGATGCTCGAACGCGACTTGACTCCTTCCTTGTCGCGCCATCTACTCGCAAAGTAAATGAACGTGACGACGATATCGTCGAGGATCTCGAATCCTTCTGGGGGTATAAAGAGGGAGGACGTCAATTTGCGCCAAAGCCAGAATCTCGACTCCGATTGGACAAAGGTGGCTACGTAAGAGGTCGTGGTACGATTCGTTCGGAGGGGGACGAGCTTGAGTGGCGCGAGGGATGAATACGAGTGGGTGATAGAGACAAATGTTCTTTACCTGCAGCCGGGCGTCCTCGACCTGCCACTCGTACACGTCGCCGTCTGCGGCTGTGAACTGCTCTGGCCTGCACAGCCAAAGATCAGATCGGAGGTCCGAAGCAAACAGAGGGTGAGGGCTGAACGCACGATGTGTAGATGCCTGACTTGGACATGGATACTGTGCGAGTGCCTACGACGACGCGGGCGCGGTCGTGTCGATGGACAGGCCAGTCGATGATGCCAGCCTGGAATCGGTCGCCGGTGTGATCGGTGCGAGTGATGGTAGTAGTCTCGCGCGCGCCGTTACGTGGAGATGCATAACGCTTCGTCTCGGATGTGTAGGTGAACATGGGCACGACGGCGCTCCTGACGACGCCCACGCCCGCCGCCACCGCCGCCGCTGCACGTAGACCGAGAACGGCGTTAGTAGCAGTTGGGTGCTCTCCTGCGAGGACAAAGTCGGATTGGCGGAGGTCTTTTTTTGTCACGACCAGTCTGAAAGTCATCATGAGAGAGGAGGCACGGAGAGCGCTGATTATTGTGCGCCCGTCCCACCCATCAGAAGTACTACTAGATGCGGCGGTGAGGAGAATGTCCCGACTTGGTTTTACGTCTTCAGGGCCGCGGAAATATGGCAATTCCGATGGCACATGCATTGGTGTATTACGTCATTACTACATAAAAGATCTCGGACTCGGACTCGGGTACGCACGGCACGATCAAAATCGCGATGAACGTCGAGGAGCAGGTGCTCAAGTTTCCCCCCTTTCCAACACCGCCAGAGGGCGTGGCGATAATGTCTTTTAGCGAGTTCGTACCGAGGGGGTACACTTTCATCACCGACCCGTCTGGGCAGACGATCGAGGTCGATGCATGGGCGGGCATCCCGACCGTCAAGGTGTTCAACGAACAAGAGTCTGCGCAGAGACGTAAATCCAAAAAAAAGAGACGGAACGCTGGGACTGCGAAGGATGCGACGGGTCGTTTGATCCCTTGGTGGGAGGAGTGGGAGGAGGGAGAGGCAACACGTGCAATGAGCCAGGCATCGTTTGACAGGTAACGCGTCCCCCCCTTCATTGGTATTTCGAAATTTCACATTTGACACCTCGCCAGTAACATGAGCTTGGAGGACCGCGTGTGTCTCGCTGCAGACGATTTCAGAGTGGGGCGGACCTGGCCAGAGATTGGGCAGGGTGTCAGGTTACTCTGGGATCAGGTATGTATGCGTTTTTTTTAAATGTCGCATTTACGACCATATCGAACGTCATCTACAGTTTCGCCTTTATATCGGTCTCATAGCCAGCATTCCAATATACAAAAAAGCCAAATCTAAACCAAAGGGTCAGGTCGACGGTCCTAACGAGGGTGAAGAGGCATCCGATCGAGACGAAGACACTCCGAGAGCGAATCAAACCAAGGTGGACATCGTCCAGGATTACCTCGAACAGAGTGCACTTCCCGGAAAACAACTCGAACCAAGTCCAGACCGGTCGACGCTAGAAGCGCATCGGCTGCACGCCTTTGTTGATGACATGGAGAAGACCGTCAAAGTATTCTTGTCATCGTATATGCGCCACACCGGCTTGATCTGGTTACTGTTTCACCTATATTGTCCGCGATTTCATCTGACTAGTCACCAGGACGGATAAGAACTTGCTCATCGCACCCACAGTATTGCACTTCTTCCTACGCTTCATGCTTCGAAATGGAGTGTTCACAGATTCAGATGAACACCTCAACAATCTCAAGCGCGCACTATCCATTGCTGCGCTCGCACAAAAAGAGTTACCACTCACCGCAAAGCACGCTCAGATCTTTCCTGGACAGTTCGACCTCGCCTGCAAAGAATGTTGGGGAACAAAAGGAAGCCTGAGCATCCATATTTCTGCTACTGTTGATGATACCCTGGCCAACGACACACCTTTCGAAACAGAGCTCAAGGAACAAGACGTCGAGTTCGTGCCGTCCGACGTCGTTTTGGATTCGGTCACTGCGAAACAGGTGATGGATGATAATTTAGACGAGGAACATAAGCTTCAGGTGGCAGATAATCCATGGACTCCGGCTATTCAAGATGAGGAATACACGACCGCGTCATGGACGGACGTGTCTGTACCATGTTTGATGCAGATCCTAGGGCCAAGCGTACTTCCGTTGACGATGGCGACGGGCGTCGTCGAGTTTTCGACGCGGCAGGTCCGTGACATGGTTCCGCCGGCGGTGAGTCCAGGGGCTCTGAAAGTATCAGTCGTCGAAAAGGAATTGGAGAAGAGGTTTTTCAGGGTGGTGCTGAGTCCGTGGGTGCGAAGTGTGTCTGAGGAGACGGTGGACTTTCCGAGGCCGGTGGTCGTTGCGGGGTCGAGGGGCGAGGGAATGGACGACTTCAATGTCGAGAACGCGGACGATGGCGCCTGGAATGCGTACCGCGACGACGTGACGATTCTGGTGGACGAGGAGGTAGCGGCGGACTTGGTGGTCGGGATGGGACTTTGTGGAACGTGGGTGCAGATGGTACCGGAAGACATCATTGGGGAGAGGCACGCAAGGGAGTGCTATTGGTACATGGAGAGCTTGGTGGCGAGTTTCCCGAGCTATTATACGGAGGGAGAGGTGATCGGAGAGGTGTTGGGCGAGGAGGATGAGGAGTAGGGGTTAGGGTTACGAAAGTAGTAGTCTGTCGTTGCGTCCCGGAAATTACCGACGAACCTTGGGACCAGCGCGATCAAGAGCGACTTATAAAGAGCCAGCTATGCACCTATCTCGTCTTTTCGCACTCGCATTACCACTTCTCGTATCAGCGTCTTTTGGCGAGCAAGAAGCACTATCACCACCAGCCATGCCGCAAGACCCATTTCAAGAAGTGTTTACGCCCGTGACGACGACAAGACCGAGTCTGACGGACCTGCTGACGATCGAGTCGTCTGCGAGCATTTATTATTCATACTCGAGAGAGACGGAGCACGCGGCTGGGTTTAGCGTCGTGGGGAATCGGTGGACGGTGCTCGTGCCGACGAACAAGGCTGTCATGGCGCTCGCGAGGAAACCGTACGCTGCGTTCGTGTTCTGTGCGCATGATCTCATGTATGTATGTACCCGAAACAGCCATCAAGGACCTCCCCCTTCCGACGCAGAGCCAGACGTCGCTATGACGGAGGAACAATATGATAGACGGTCGCGGCGCAACATCGAGCGTTGGGTTGCGGCACATATCATTCCTGTGAGTTCATGACCACCAGCTTCGTCTTGTCTAAGTGTCTTGGGGCGATCGGTCATGATTTCCTTAGAACCAGATTTTGTTGTCCGATGCGCCGGTGACGTATGAGACGTTGCTCGAAGGCAAGTCGGTCACGTTTTCGCCTATCCAAGTCAAGGGTGGGAAGGGTAAGGACTTGCCTGAGTGGGCGGGTGTGACGCTCGAAGAAGGCGTGCGGATCATTGGGATGAAAGAAGTGAGTGGTTTGTGATTTTCGGTTGGCTGACCGATGCTCATTTTCGTGACTAGGCGGAGAACGGGGTGATATATATGATCGATGGTACTATTACCCCGCCTAACTGAGTGCACCGCAGAGTGTAGGATATTTCGAATTTCGATCTTTGGATAATATTTATGTTTTCTGGTCGTGTTGTGGCGAGATGGATTTACCCTTTTTTCCCTATCGCAAGACTAGCAGAGACGCCGTCGGATTCGCGTGAAGTGCTTTGTGAAAGGCCGATATGTATACAAAGGTTTCTTGTGCAGGTTGGTGGGTTCATGCGAGGAAGGTTTGCCAAATGGCGAAGAGACGCATTGACTCCTGCACCTCTCAGGCACGACGTGCATTATTATGTTGGACCAGCATGAAAACCATCTTGACGTGCAGGTTGGAAGTTGCACTAAAGTTCCTGGCGCCCGTGTGACGCCTCGCGATACACTCTATATACAGGGTGGATATGTTGCGCCCACGATATATTCATCCACAGGATTGTTCAACGTCAAACTTACCGCATGCCTCGCTGGCGTGCCTGTAGATAAATTGTCGTATGATCTGGCTTGTCCCTCGGGCCTCGGGCCTCGATATTTAATGTTTGGGATGATTGAAAGCAGGGAATCTGCTTAATTATGCGCTGGGCCTTCCGGGACGTTGTTTGAGCAAAAAAAATGTGCGAACGGAAGAAAAAGATGTACGCTGTGTAATGCTCTATAGATGTGACACGTCGATCGGGGGATGGGCGGTACTGAATTGTACACTTCTTCAGAGCCTGACTGGTAGACGATTCATGAACGGGCAATCCGTCCTTGATATCTAGATCTGTTGGTCGCGGAATCGTCACCGGTAAAATTTTGCATGTGAGGATGGCGTGAGCGATCTCTGATGTATGAGCTTCACTAGCGAGAGCCGATCGCGCACATAGTGTGCCGAATTTATAACAAGTTATTCGTGATTGACTGCTGACATGAACGAGTTCGTGCGCTGCAGGTCTGACCGGCCACTGATAAGGAATAGCCTGATGCCATGACAAGATCGTTGGTCGGATGACAAACCGTCGTGTCGACAGCTGCTCACCTCACAGCCCATAGACAGGCCGGCCACCAGAGTAGGTAAGGAGACCGGGGCATCCAATTGCGACGGGTACGAGCGCCATATCAGAGAGCATCGATCGAGAATTGGCCTCGTCCGGCCTGGGATACGTGCGAGCTGCTATGTCATGTCGTGAGATAGGTTTATTTCGAACTGTACTCCGTACAAACACGGGAACGAGACGGAAGGGAGACACGACCGTTCAATTGTCATAGGGTATGTGTTTTCAAGAACGTGCCTAGAAAGTGTGCAGATGCCATCTGACCCTTTCATACCAGGTTCTGCGTCACCCATGGTTCCCCGCTTCCACGTTCTCTGTCCTCTAGAATATCGAACTTGTATCATGCCGGCAGTGGTTCCATCTTCAGGTTAATCGACGTTGTTGAAGGGGGGAGGGTATGTGGAAATGCGCGTGTATGGTGAACATGTGTCGAGTGTGAGCGGGCGACGTGTGGCCTGATGGTGTTCAAGGGTTAGTATATTTGGAGCACACAATAGGTACGGTATGGAATCGTCTCTTGAGTACGCCAGTCGAAGTTGGTCTACAATATTATGTAATTCGGGGAATATGTAACGTGTGACAACAGTGACATGCCAGTGGATAACATCTGAGGGGAAAATGTCGAAACGAGACGAGAGAAATTGTCCTGTCCTCGAAATGCTTGACCAGTAGGTGGGATATCTTGCTTAGGTTATGATTTTCTCGTCAAGAAAACCACGACCACAATAGCGAGAGCACTGGTGTGTAAAGGCTAGATATCGAGGAGCGCCCAAGGCACAGGGTAACTGCGTGAGAGTGGACGAGCGTGCACGTGTATGTCACGCGATGAAGGCGTACTGATAGTGAAAGGTCAGATCTTCCCTTTGTACCCTCCAAAACCTGGCCCTAGATGCTGTCAACAAGACTGTCGGGGTTGTTGAACGGTGAGCGCGTGAGAGAGGACGTCGATGAACGGCGCTGACGAGAGCAGCAGAGCAGAGCAGAGCGCACAGCCAACTTTCCTTGGATGGCGGTCGGCAGGCGGATGCATCGGCGACCAACGAAAGAGAGGCACCGATGGATACTCTCGCGCACGCATAGAATGAGAAAAGTACCATCGCCAATGTTGCAGCTGACGCAAATCCAATCGAAATTGATGCTCAAGATTGGATATATTCAGTCGCTTTTCTTGCTGCCAATGGGGAGCATGTTGTCAGCGGGGGATGGGGAAAAAAGATTTGGAAATGGCAGGTGCTGGATGGCAAGGAAGTGGGGAAACCAATGGACGCTGGGAGTGTTATTTTGGACCTGGCAGTCATACAAGATGGCAAGTGGATTGTGGGTGGGACGCAGACAGGTCAGGTGATCGTCTGGGATGCAACAAGCCATGAAGAGGTGATCGGGTTCCAAGCACACTACTCGGCAGTGAATGCATTGGATGTCTCAGCCGACGGGACAAAAATCGCAACTGGATCGGATGACAAGACACTCAGTGTTTGGTCGTTTCCCGCTGGCGAGCGACTCCTCAGCCCATTCAAACACAACCACGACTTGGCTGCAGTAAAATTCTCTCTCGACGGATGCCGCATTGCTACTGCTACATACAACCGAGATTCTGTTCGGGTCTACAACAGCAGCGACGGCTGCTTCCTTGCAGACTTTCCAATTCAGGTTGGCTCCGGTGACAACGGATCCCTCGCCTGGGCGAGTGACTCCAACTGCCTGTTTGCCTTGTCCAAAGACGGCTACATTCACTGTCTCAACGTGTCCACCAAGAAGACGCTCGCGAAATGGCACATTCATAGCGACGACAAACCAAGGTGTATCGCACTGGCGTACAATGATACAATCATCGCAGCCTCCGCTAATTCGTCACTCTCACTCTGGAACACTAAGACACAGAAACAAATCGGGAACGTCATCCGCCACTCCCACTCCATCTGCTCCATGTCCATCTCGCCAAATTGTGTCATTGCGACCGCTGGAAGCGGCAACATCACACTTCAGAAGCTTTGTGATATCTTTCCCTCACTCTACCGCGACAACGTAAGTAACGCTACTCGCGCGAGATCACGTCATTATCAAATTGTCCTTGACCACTCCAGTTGCGCCTGGAGCAAGAAATCTGGTGCTTGAAGGTTGAAAAGAGCGATCTTGAAGACACGGTCCAGTCCCTACGTACATGGAACTCCTGTCAAAGTATGCTGATTTTTTTTTTTTTTTTTTTTTTTTGAATCAATTAATGTCCTATTTGCGGAGTGCGTGTACTCTATGAAGGACAGTGTGCCTAAGCTAGGGGCCCCTGCCCCCTGCAGCTCCGCCTGTGCGAATGCCCCGAAGTGGGCGTGACCCACTCGGTCCGCCGTTCCTGCCGGCCGTTTTAGACGCCACAGGCCTCCTACCGCAGTGCTATTTTGATACGGTGTCGTGAATGAATAGGTAGATGTGCGGTGGTGTTGGTGAACATGGTACTTGGGCCCGGAGGGCCTGTCGTACGTGAGGGAGTAGTGGAGTGCGTGTGTGTATGAGAGAGAAAAAGTAGTAAAGCGAGTCGGAAGAGAGGAGGAAGTCCTGGTGTGCTTGAGGTGCTTGGTATTTGGCAAGCGTGTGGGCGAGCAATAGGTCTTCATCGTCTCCGTCTACTATTTTCTATCTCCACCTCGACTTGTCTCCACCCAGGCCGGCTGATCCCGCGTAGACTATGGTGGTGATGGATTTGGTTCGTGTCACGATGCTCTCATTGCGTCTGTCGGGAGGGCGTTATCCGTTGTCTTTGGGTGGCTTGTCTACATTACCATATGTGGCGCTTAAGCGTCCTGTTGCGGCGACGAATTTGAGTGTGGCCGCGCATGCCTCCGGGTTGGTTAGGAGCGTGGCGAGGTCGTTGGCTTTCCTTCCTAGTGTGTTTCTTAGTATCTGCCGTTCTTGTTTGTAGAATGGGCAGTCGAGGAGGTAGTGTTTCGTGGTTTCTGGGGTGTTTGGGCAGTGTGGACACGACGGGTCTTCAGTTTTTCGTATGTTTCGTAGGTGGTAGTTTAGCGCAATGTGACCTGTACGGAGACCCGTTGAGCCCATGGGGTAACATTTCTCGTATAAGTGCGTACAGCCTGCTTGCAAAACCACCGACTGGTATGGCCAGCCCGAGTCGGGCCCGAGCATATTTGGAGCGTGATGAATGAGTGGGCCCGAGATCTAAAAGTACCGTATAATATGGCCAGGCCCGTCGAGCCAGAGTACTACCGAGCACGTAGAATACGAATGGGCCCGGTCGATGGATTGTAATACCGAGCACGTAGTATAGGCACAGGCCTGTCGAGTGATCGGGATACCTAGCACGAAATATACGGACAGGCCTGTCTACCCAAGTCATACCGAGCACGCATGATGCGGACAGGCCTGTCTACAGGAGTCACACCGAGTACGTAT